>LOEQ01004899.1:72651-85907 GCA_001685075.1 Bramus lutescens | reverse complement strand
TCTCTGAATGTGGCTGACAAGGAGAGCTGACTGAGAAGCCAAGGACAATGGAAGTGGGTTTTGATTCTACTGATTGTACTGGCTATGTGGGTGCCTAGTCCATTTTGATGCTCATCTTCCTAGACCTAGATAGAGAGGGGAGGACCTTGGACTTCCCACAAGGCAGGGAACCCTGACTGCTCTTTGGACTGGAGAAGGAGGGAGAGGGGGAGTTGGGTAAGTGGAAGAGAAATGGTAGGAGGGGAGGAGCTGGAAATTTTTAATAAAAATAAATAACTAAACATTTTTGTCTATATATCTTTACTTTCATGTGTTCATTGTTAAGAGGCATCAGTCATGTTTGTGGCCTCTGGTTTTCCCTTCACTATTGATGCTGGTCTCTCTTTGGGAATCCTTTTGGATTTCCTGTTGTTGCCCTGCATCATAGATCTAGTCTTGCAGCTTTGGATCTGCAGATTCAGCCCATTCATATGCTCCCGCAGCTCATAGATGACTTGATGTTGGGCTGAGCCAACTCACAACTCTGGTTCTAGGCCTGAGTAGTTTCACAGTTAGGCAGCCAGCTCCTCCCTGTCTTCACCACCATGGTGAGCTTTCCAGTATTGCCAGTTTAGTTTACCTCCTGTAGCCCTGAGCATGCAGAAGAACATTTTCTCCTCCATTCTGGACCTCAGGGATGGCTCTCCCACACCTAGAACATAAGAGCCCCTAAATGGCACACATACTTCTTAATGAGGTTCACTCTTCACTTTATTCTGTATCTATCTTCTACAGTTAAACAAACAAATCTATTTCAAATAAGATTTTTATGCCAAATCAGTCATAAAATACTTCCTATTTATAGTTTTGAAATACTTTCCTTGTTTACTTCTCTGTTCCAAAAATAAAGATCTATTTCCCCTTTTAAAGCCTTGCAGGTGTTTTGTCTTTGAACAAAGGTATGGGGGAAGAATTAAAAGTAGCATTTTGGAAGCTTCCCTTACATATATCCAGGTGCCATAGCTGAAACATGCTATACTCTGTGTTTGCATGTCTCCAATTTTCACATCAGAGACAGGTTTTAAGCCAAAAGCAGTCAGAATCTAAAAAGTAGAGATTGTGAATAAAGTACTTACATAGATGCTTTGATAGACTGTTTAGTTGCCAAATTGATACAACTTGCCATTATTTGGAATAGTCTCAATGAAGAAGTATATATACCGAGTGGGCTTGTTGGTATGTCTCTGGGGATTGTATTCATTTAATTAATGTGACAAAATACAACCCACACTGGGAAGCAATAATCCCTAGGCATGGGATGCTGGGACATAATAAAGTGGCAAAAACAAAAATCAAGATGAAAAGTAGTAAGAAGGCATGCATGAATTCATGTATTTCTTTCTGTTCTTGACACTAGTGTGACAACATGACCAGGTTTGCCAAGCTCCTGCTACTGTGACTTCACTGTCAAGAAGTACTAAAATTGTAATTATAAATTGAACATACCTTTACCCTCCTAAGTTTCTTTGTTTTGTTTTGTTTGCCTTAGCAGTTTTCTATGACATCCATGGAAATGATACATTTTTTTCCAAAATGATTACAATAATTGAGAAAAAGGGAGAAAGACAAAGATAGAGGACAGAGAGATAGACTCAAAAAGATACAGTGAGACAGAGATTGCAGAAACATGCATTCTGTGTTATAAGTGGGCAATTCTCTAGAAGATGTTGTATATTCTCAGTCTTATTCTTATTTGCATGTGCTAAAAGTTCTTACAAAAGTCCCTCAAAGCAAAAGATTTATTTTGTCTTACAATTTCATAGAGACTGTCTCTTATCAAATGAAAGACTTAGTAATAGGCATAGAACACATGGTGGCATGATCAGGAAAATAGCTAATCACATAATTCCATATATAGAAAACAGAGGAAGAGAGGAGGACATAGAGCAAGTGTTTAACATTTCAAAAACCAGCCCCAGCAATGTACTTCCTCCAATAAAGCTCTTATTCATAAACACTCCCTAACTTTTCCAAACAGGGCCACCAGCTGGTCACTATATGTTGAATGATCCTACAGTGATGTTTCTCATTCAAACTGAAATCCTCTCAAATATGAAATTATAGGGATGGAATGAATACACATGTTCATTTAGATACAAAAGTTAAGATTCAGAGTGAGAGGGATTAAGAAAAAGAAATAGATGGAAGTAAGCAATCAAGTAAGTGTGAGAAAGTTTGAGAATGAGCAGAGCCTGAGATAGGGAGACACAAAGAGAGAGAGAGAGTGAAAGAGCGGGGTGAAAGAGGGAAGGAATATTAATGGAATGTGATAATGCACACAAAGAAGGAAAAAAAGGAGCAAAGCTAGTGGTAGACAAATAGAATTAATTTCTTCAGGAATAAATTTCAGTCATCTGGTTGTACCCTTTTGATGTTTTATTAAAATTTATTTATATTAGTTTTAATTATATGTATGTTCATATGTCAGTGTGATGATGTGCAGATGGTGAATGTGTATTATAGAAAGCAAGGCAGAGACAGAATTTGCAGAAATATGCCTTCTGTGTTATAAGTGAGCAGTTCTCTGTCAGATGCTCTATACTTATACAGAGGTCATGGCATCAAAAATCTGATCCACCAAACATGGGTGCTGGGAACTCAAGTCTTTCTGAAACAGCATCAAGTACTCTTAATATTTAGTCTTTTCTCTAGATAAAGACCCCTTTTTTCTAGCTTTGATCAAGGATTAGTTTTGTCAGCATAGAAATAATAAATTAACAACAAGAGTAAAATTTCTGTGCAAATATTCAGACATCAGCTAAATTATTCCAAGATAAAAAAACATGTGAGTGCTATGTATTGCATTACATGAACTTATAATAGCAAACCTCGATCATCCCGACTCACTGTGTATGTCCCAAATAATCACAGAGATCACTCATATTAATTCAATTAGTGCCCTGTTCTGGAGGAAGCACAGAAACATTTATTTACTCTTTCTTTGATTTAGTGTAGTGGTTGAAAGACATCGGGATACATTCCACTTTAATTTCCCTTCATCTCCATCCTTCAAATATAATCAGTATTACTATTTTCATCTTTGCTCTCTTTTTAACCTCATGACTTTTCCTGAACTATATAATAGGAGCTGTTTAAATTTATTTACTTTCCATGTGCTTCAAAGAATTAATCTTACTCATAATCATCTTATCACAATTACTGTTTTTGTTCATAAGATGTAAGAGTAGCATAAGAATGCTTCATTAGATAAAGAGAGTGTTTATTATGTTTAGAAAAAGAATCATATTTTCACTTTAAAATTGTTTTAGTATTTGATTTATCTTTAAAGTTTTTTTTTGAGATTGTCATGCATTATATTGTATCATTCTCTTGTCCAATTTTCTTCTAGATCCATCCCCAAGTTCCATACACATTTGACACGGTGTCCTCATCTTAGTTCTTCAGATGAACTGAATTCAATCAGTACTGCCTAATTACTATTTGATGTTGTGTCTTTCAAAAGAGATTATTTAAATTTCCTGCAGTCATGCATGCCTGTAAAAATCTTTCTGAGATGGACTTTAAGCTATAAGTTGAAATAACCCCTTCCCTCCACATGCTCCTTTTGATGATGGTGTTTGTCACAGAAACAGAAAGTGAACTGGGATGAACAGTTTCCATTTAGAATGTTCCATCTGTATTTGTCTGATCTACAATAACAAATTATCAGCAATTTTTAAGTTTTATTTATGATGTATATAATACTCTGTCTGCTTCATGAAGAGAGCACCAGATCTCGTTATAGATGGTTTTGAGCCAACATGTGGTTACTAGGAATTTAACTCAGGACCTCTGGAAAAACAGCTAGTGTTCTTAATCTGTGAGTCATTTTATGACTCCAGTCCCAAATTATAAGCATTTTAGCAAAGCCGAAAATATCTGTTCTGGTCAGTCACCATGGACCATTTTTGTGTCTGAAGATTGTACCATATCTGAGGTCAAGCTTCTCAAGGGGTTGGGTGTTGCCATTTGCAGCCATGGAGACATCCAGGCATGGGACACTACCTAGGGCCACGTGTGGATCCGTGGCCATATGGAGGCCAGGGTCTTGAGTTGTGTCCATGGCTCCAGTTGCTACCAAAGGCTCCGCAATTGCACAAAGTCTGATTAGTCACATGGGACCAGGGCTGTGCTGATCTGGGTGATGTCTGCTGCCACCAGGGCTGTGGTAGTGCATGGCCCTGAGCTGATACCAAGGGTCATGTCTGGGTCCGTCGTCCTATTGCAGCTTGGGTCTGTGGTGATGTCCAAGACCCATGTTAAAGCAGGGATCATTAGAGCCATGTTGTGCTTAGTCGGCCCTGGCTTTCACTGACCCTGAGAAGGCTGGTCCTGCCTTTCGATGGAAACCACAATGTTCAAGCTGGCCTGAGCCCTCAGGAGAGTTCTGGGCACTACAGTTGGGAAAGATGATCCTATCCTTCATCATAGGTGCTAGCTGTACCTGGAATTCACACTGTAACTGACCTTGTGATCAGGGACCCAGGTGAGCCAACCATGAAGGAATGAGGACAGGAGAGCATGAAAGCTGACCCACTGCCACCCACTAATCTGCCATTGTGGAGGCACAAGGGAGGGAAAGATGCCCTTTCTCCTCTGCCGCTCTCTACCTATGACTGGCAAGAGACTTGGCCCCAGATTTACAAGAGTGAGAGAACTATCCCTGCCCCACCAGCTCTAGCACACGAGATTGGATGCTGCTCCCTGCCTGGACATTAAATACAGCTAACCCTGTTGTGTGTGGGGGGCAGGT
The DNA here is from genome assembly GCA_001685075.1 of Bramus lutescens. NCBI lineage: Eukaryota > Metazoa > Chordata > Mammalia > Rodentia > Cricetidae > Bramus > Bramus lutescens. The sequence continues at coordinate 81,115 of LOEQ01004899.1, read as the reverse complement.
GAGACAGCTCTGAAGGTATGAGAACAGGAGAGCTGACCCTGCCATCCCTTTACATGTCCTCTATAGCAATCAGAAGGGAGGGCACTCACTGTACCTTGCCTGGACAAAATAGTAGAGCTGCCCCATGTCAATATGAGTGAGGAGAACCTGGATTTGAATGTCCAAGAAGAAGAGAATTGGCCTTGCTTCTTGCTATAGACTGCATTGGATGAGGTAGCCAAGACAATACTGGAAAGCTTGTCTAGGTAGTGATGAGGGAAAGCAAGCTAACCAGCCAACCTACCAACCAGGCCCAGAACCAGAACTATGAGTTAGACCACCCCAATATCAACCTCATTAATGGACTGCTGGAGCATATGAAGGGGACAAACTTACAGATCTGAATAGCAGAATCTCATGGCACATGACAGCAGCAGGATATCCAAGAGGAGCCCCCGGGAAAACCTATTACCACTGTTGTAGCAGATGTCAGAGGGAAAAGCTAGACCAATGATGAGCACTTGCAAGTAAAGATGAGTGGACTAAGTGGTAAACTGGGTGACTCAATGGGCCACACTACAATTTCCACAAGATTCTGCTTTTTTTTTTCTTTTTTTTTTTGGTTTTGCTTTTCTTTCTTTTGCTTCGTTGTTTTATTTGGTTTTGATTTGGGGGTAGGTTGCAAGGGCAGATGGCAGATGAGAGGATGGGGAGATACGTCGGATCAAAATGCATGATGTGTAATTCTCGAAGGATAAATATTATTAAATGACATTTTAGGTTAGATATTAGTGGAAATTAATGCTCTCCTATGCAATTGTATTTCAAATATTTAACCTGAGAGAAAATAAGTTGCTGGCTCATGCACTGAGCTTGTTGGGGACTAGCTCAAGAAAATTTTTGCTCCAACAAGCAAACAATCCATAACCATGAAGTCCTAATTAGTCAATAAACCTTCATATTCTTAAATAAATAAAATCATCTAATGCTCCTTATCTTACAGGTTACCAATTACCAATAGCTCTTCAATTTGATGTGGAACTTTCTGCTCCGTTCTTCCCACTATGCTGGGATTTTATCTGGCTTGAGCTTGCCTGACTCTTATTCATGAAGTCACAAACACAGTGATTTCTTATGTGCAGTTAGCGTCTGTGTTTAAATACCTTATAGAAAATTGCAAAATCAGTCCTAAATACATTCTGGAGATTTTTAAATATTTTTGTTTTATGCTAATTTTAAAAAGAGAGATATCTGGTAGTTGTGTAATAACATTAATTAGGTTTCAATAAAGTTCAGGATCTGTGAAAACAGGATTTGATTTCAAGTCAGAGTACTACAAAACTTTAATCATAACGGAACTTGCACAAGACCAACATATTTAACCTTTCCATCCGCAAATAGGGTTAGGATTATGTCTTCATTCAGAAGGAAAAAAGGAATAAATGTCACTGTTGGAAAACTACAGCTTTTGTGCAAGGAAAAAAGCCGGAAAAATGAGGAGGTAGAAAATGATATCTGCAGATCATTTTGGTTTGCAAAATATTTAGATGCCTCCCCTTTTATACTGTCTCCTCAGACTGAAAGTCTTGAATTATTTTGTTTCTTTCACTTGTGTGTGTGGGGGGTGGGGGGTGGGGGTGTGTGTTTCTGTATCCATGTGTATTTTTTTCTAGTGTGTATTGAGTGTACACAAAGACCAGTGTTAGGAGTGTAATCTCTATTTCCTGCATGTAGATTTCTAATATATTGGATTCAGGCACTGTGTTCATGTGTCTCAGCAGATAGAGCTCTAATCAGCTGAACAAACTCACTAGCCCTGAGAGTCTCTGCTTAAAACTCAAGTATTTAGTGTGTCTTGGAAAGGCTTCCTAGATGCTACTCTTTCCCTTATTTAGAGCCCTTGATAGTCCATTTATTCTCGTCTGCTTCTTTTTGCTTCTCAACAACCAAAGATGTTGGTTCTCTTGTAAGCAACATAAGCAACATTGTGATCTTCTCTTTAATTGGGTGGAGAGGCTTTGTTTTTATTAAAAAAAATAACCTGCTCATTTGAATAGAATTAATATATCATTCTGATGAGAGTTAATTCTAGTTCCCAAGAGAGTCACTAAAACCCTCTGATTACTGGGATATTTTTTTATTTGAAGCTTGTATGCTATCTATGTTTGGGGAATAGTTAATCCTATTATAAAAACTTACAATTATCACCAGCTACTAATTATTAAGCATCTGGATAATCAACATTCAAATGTGACAATAACTGAATTATCTTATCTAGAATTTCTCAATGATATGATTTAAAGAATAAAAACTCATCAACACTGCTCATTCAGTCCTTGTATATTATTTCCTAATTGCTTCTTCAAAGAATTAGGTCATGGTGCTGGCATTATTCTGAGTACAGAAGTGAGCTCTAAGACGTTTGTCTTTCCTGTTCTGGACATGAGGGAGTCGAAGTAGGGAGGGATCCGACTTGTGGGGATATCAGCTGTTTCTTTCCTATAGTTATCTATCTTCTTTTAAGTATTTATATCTTTGTTAGCACATTATATTTATTATGAGTCTTGACAAATTTGTAATGACTAACAAGAGTCAATCAACTTTTTAAAACTAATATAAAAGATAATATTTTGAACTTGAAGCAAATAATTAATATTTAGACAAAGAGTTATAAGAATGAAAATTTCCAACTAGACATAATCTCTGTAATTAATATATGCTTCCTTCCAAATATGCAGTTAGTTGTTTGATATTACAGCTAAATGTGATTGTGGTTAATTAAAAATAATTTTGCTCATAATTCATAATACTATGCATTTTACCATTACTTGCATGATTTAAACTCAAATGTTCTCTATCAGATATTTATTAAAAACACACAATTTTTCTTTATTTAGCTTAAGAGTACAAAAATTTAATTATTCTATTTATTTTTAACTATTTTAGGCAGAGTTTTAAACAGTCCATGTCAGGTTTTAACATTTACAAGTTATGGCTTTCACTTTCAATATAACATTAAATTTAAAATTATAAGCAATAAATACAATATTATGTGATAAAATATTGATGCTGTCATTAATTGAGATTACAGAAATATGATCTAGAATTTAATATTGTGTTAGTAAGAAATATTAATACACAATACATATGTAGGCAACATATTCAATATATTGAGAATGTATATTATTAACACACTACATATAGCTAGATAAACAACTTTGGAAGTAATGCTTAGCTGTACTAATTTTGTTTTGGCTGTTATTGTGACTGAATATCAAGAAATGTGAAGACTTCATTTCTATAAGACAAATGAAATATATCCAACAAACCCATTTTAACAAACATTGAAACATTTAAATACATTTTCTCCTCTTCTCCTTGAGGACATAAGTTGGTATACAAACACAATCCACATGTTTTTATAAGTTATAGTGACATGAAATAATTAGGAAAGCACAAGGTTTACCTGTCCTACAGCCATGAGCATATTGCTATTCCTTTTTAATCAGCATGATCACCATGATAAATACAAGCCATTTTTAATACCACAGTGTAATCATGACCAAATATATCCTGATGCATCTCAAAGTTGACTCTCGTTCACATATCTTCAATGCATTTAGGAGTATATATACATACATGCATACAAAAACACACACAGACACAGACAGACAGACAGACAGACACACACACACACACACACACATGGAATATCACCCCTGGTAAAATGATTTAAAATGTTTTACACTTGTGCACAAGATATTTCCATTACTATCTTACTAATTCCAGTCAGTTCATCTCATTCTTTATAGAAGACACAGAGGATATTATTATGTATATATGGCACAATTAATTCAGATATTTCAAAATTAGATCAGCTTATCATGTTTATCATTACATTCTTAGACACTTAATTATATCAAAAATTTTATTCTTTGTGACTTTTTAGTATGTTTTAATATATGAGGAATAAGCATCCAGAAGATTTTGTTAAATTTTCACTGATAAAATTAAGGAAACCATTAGAGTTTTTAATGTCTTTTGTGTATTTTATAAACTTGATAAATAATCAATATTCAACTGAAAGTTGCTGACCATTAGAATATGGGTTTTCAAAATTCCTACAGGAGTACAAATGAGATTTAGTAAATTTTTTTTTGAAATAAACTTGAAATTTATTATTTTATTGTTTTAATTATTACTACAATATCCAGTACTAAAAGTAAACTCTTTTTCTTATGTTTTTATTGTTTTAAAAATATTTTTCTGCAAATTAGTTGTTAATACATATTACATTCATTTCTGTACACTGGAATGTATTCTCTTGATATTTAATGTTTTTTCATGTTTCGAGAAAAGATTTTATATGTATTCATATTATTAATATGATCCCATAGTTTACAGTATGATAACAAAGGTTAGTATGTGTAACTACTCTTTTTTATTATTGAAATTTAGAAATTTCAAATTAATTAATTTGTTATATCATTTGCATGTGTTATTTGCAGAAACTTTCATTATTCAATGCTAAACACATTTTCTTTTAATATATTAAATATTTTTCTATTTATGATTTGATTCTTATTTCAATATTAAATACTTTTTAAAGACAGGCAGTGGTGGCGCACGCCTTTCATCCCAGTTTAATATATAGTTTTTTTAGTTCTACATTTATTTAGCTTAATATATATTTTAAAATTGAAATAGAGTTAGATCATTTTGTTCATTCTATTTCCTCCCTTCAGCCACTCCAGAATGGACCAACCTTTGCTCTGTCTCAAACTGATAGAATAAGGGTCTCTTTTTCAAATATATATATGTGTGTGTGTGTGTGTGTGTGTGTGTGTGTATGTGTGTGTTTGTGTGTATACATATACACGTACATAAATATATATGCAGTAATACTACATACATATATATATGCAGATGCTTTAATTATAAGTAGTCTCTATGCGGTTGTCTGGTAGCTGGAAGTACAGAAAAAGGCTCATTAAAAATGGCACCCAAAGTGGTGCATGTACACATAGGCCACTGATTGAAGGTTACTGACATATTGCTTCTTGTTTGTTTGTTTGTTTGTGTTTTGAGGCGCAATTTCTCTGTAACCTTAGAGCCTGTCCTGGAAATATCTCTTGTAGAGAAGAATGATTTAAAACTCACAGAGATTTTCCTGCCTCTGCCTCCAGAGTGCTAGGTTTAAAGACATGCACCAACACTGTTCAGCTTGAGGTGATGCTCTGTTAAGAGGCCCTTCTGTGAAGAAGATCACTTCAGCAGCCAGCATGCTATGTAAAAATGCCTGCTGCTTAGCCTCAATGAATTTCCAGAATTGGGGCAGTAAACACAGCCCCTGCAGGTACGATTCACCTGACGTTAGGCCCTCAGGGAACCAAGCAGAACAGAGCAGAGCACCAGAGATTTGCAGCAGCCACTTAGAAGTGTAAGGATGGCTTACACATCAGGGAATGCTGCAAATACATGAATGTGGGCACTTAGTAAAGTCAGGTCTAGACTGAGAAAATCTCTGAACAAAGAGAGGATCGATTAGCCTCTGTGCCATTATTTGTGAGCTGGAATTAAAGAGAAAGACTTGTTACATGTGTGTTCAGTAGTTTAGCTTGTATACTCCAACCTGTTTATTTGCAACTGAGTGAGTTTGTAAAACAGAAATAGTCTTTTACAGTAGGGTTTCTTTGTACCTTCTCCTCCAATTTTCAGATACTCCTCTTATCTCTGTATCTTTGTATTTATTGATTTTACATCTTCTAAAAATCATGTCATGTATAGTGACAATATTTACGCATTATGATTTATTTTGTTAACTTCTATTTATATTTATTTGATGAAGGATTTTATGACCCATCTTCCCCATTTATGGAGACAGTATTAAAAATATTTAATTTCTAAAATTGTTTTCCCTGGTAATATTTTTAAAATGATATATTTTTATTATGTTCATATATGCTGTTGTAAATTTAGAAGTTTTATTACTTGTTAAAACAGGATTTTCTGCTACATTTTAGCTTTATTGGTTTACATAAAATTATATTAAGAACCAAAAAGCAGTGAAATGATGGATCAGTCACATGACGTGTCTAAGGCCATAGTTTTTATCTACAAAATCATAAATATATATAAAAATAATGCATTAGTTAATATACTTTTATTATCTGTTTTCATTTTCTCTCCTTCTTGGCTAAATGTTGATGATCTACTAGAGCTCTTTATTATTTAACTTTAGTTTTTTCTTTATTTATTGTATTTATTATTTAGTTTTGTAGTATGTCTGTCTGTGTGTATATATGTGTTTATATGTTGTGAACTCACTCAATTCATCTGGTGTGTATGTGTGTGTGTCAAAGTCAGAGGTCAACATTTGTTTCATTTTTCACTGTTCACCATTAATTTTTATGAACCTCGTACTTGTCAACTTCATTGCCAGCAAGTGCTTTAGATTTCTCTCTGTCTACCACCCTGTGCTAGAGTAATAGACATGTTCAACCCTCACTGGATTTTATACATCTGTGCCTGGAATCTAAACTTCTTTTAATTTCATATTTCTGTGGCAGGCACATTGCAGACTATGTCATCTTTTCAGCAGCTGCTTAAAATTTTTAATGAATAATGACATTGAATTTTAAACTAATTATGTAATTTAAATCTATATTAGTCTCTTGTTTGGTTTATTTAGTGGACTTTTTCAATAATACGCCATGTGATTCCTACAGTTTTTCAAATATACTTTTATTGTACTCAAGAAGAGTTTTAGATTGGGGTTAGACTGGTCCTCTGTAGTTAAAGGCACTTGAGCTCTTTCAAGAGAAGCCAGTTTGATTTCCATCACTATAATCACGTGGCTTACAATTGCCTGTAACTCTAGATTGAAACTCTTCATCTGAATTGTATGAGCAATAAACACATATGCATATACCCACAAAGACAATCACACATCAATTTAGAAAATTAAAATAAAAATAATTTAAAAAACTTGGATTTAGGTAATACTAATTATACTAGTGAGAGCTGGCAGAGATGGATATCTGAGGTAAAAAGTGCTTGCCTTTGAGATCTGACAATCATTTTTCCTGTGTTGATTCACTGAATCTCAGGAAGAAAGAGAATAAACTCCCAAAATTATCTTATGTCCTCCAAATACTCACTGTGACATGTGCTTTCTTCTACAAACACACACACACACGTGCACATACATACATATACATGCACATGCATACACACAGGTGCACACACATACATATAATGCACACACATACACACATACATATAATACACATGCATACACACACATGTCCACACACATACATATAATGCACACACATGCACACACATACATAAAACGCACATACATACACACACGCACACGCATACATATGCCTGCACATGCACACACATGTGCACACTCACACATATAGATGTACATCCATGCACACATGTGACACACATACATATAAATGCACATGCATACAGACAAATGCACACATACATATAATGCACATGCATACACATACAAGTGCATACAGATACATACAATGCACATGCCATACACATGTGCACACACATACATATAATGCACATGCACACACATGTGCACACATACATATAAGGCACATTCATACACATACAAGTGCACACAAATACATATAATGCACATGCATACACACATGTACACACATACATATAATGTACATGCAAGCACACACGTGCACACACACATATATATATATAGATGCACATCCATACACACATGTGACACACGTACATGTAAATGTACATGCATACACACAAGCACACATACATATAATACACATGCATACACATACAAGTGCACACACATACATATAATGTACATGCATACACACATGCACACACACATATATAATGCACATGCATACACACGTGCACACACATACATATAATGGACATGCATACACACGTGCACACACATACATACAGATGCACATGCATACACACACACTCACACAGAGACCGAGGAGGAAACAGTGACAGGAACTGAGAGAGGGAAATAGTGACATAGATTGGGTGAAAAACAACTGTTGCTAAAGCAAGGAAACGTTTGAGAAGATGTATTAAGCCAATGAGTTAAAATTCTATTAAGAATGATATCACTAATTTTAGTACCTATAATATTTATTCTTAGCTCAAAAACTTCAGATGTGAGCATATCACCTGAACTAATTTAGAGCAAAACACACAAACAACAGACTATAGTGGGACACAGTAAGTAGTATAGCAGAATTGAAATGATATAAAAAGGAATGGGAAACATGAAGAAAGGTTTCTTAATTATGGAGAAGACAGGGATGCTATTACAGAAGGACAGGAAAGGAGGATGAACAAATAACACCAAAGTTGTTTGATAAAGTCTCAGGACTTTGATAGTTTTATATTACCCTAATATATATATATATATATATATGTGTGTGTGTGTGTGTGTGTGTGTGTGTGT
>LOEQ01004899.1:40672-66537 GCA_001685075.1 Bramus lutescens | reverse complement strand
TATATATATATATATGTGTGTGTGTGTGTGTGTGTGTGTGTGTGTGTGTGCATTTTCCTATGCAATTTCTAGTCCTTTAATGAGCAGAAATTTTGTACCATCAGTATTATAGGGTCTGGATTAAGGCTAAATTAGAAGAAGACCAAACCACAGTCAATAAAAGTCATAAAAGAGAATATCTCAGCAATTTGAGTAAAAATTAATACAAACTACAGTTAGGAATCTGATTTGTACAATGGACAACTTTAAACACCCAAGTGCTTTTAGATAAATGATCAAAGACATTGAAAGTACTGAAAGTGCATGGAATGAAAGAGTTGGAAAGCAGAATACTGAGCAAAAGGAATTGAGGATTTTGTATAGCTATTAAAGAAACTGAAGAGATGAAATAGTCAGTGCTCAAAAAAAGGACACAGGGACTCTGAGATATTGTATAGAGTAATTGATACCCATAGCATCATTTCTGAAGAAAAGAAACATTTGTTCTGATTACAGCAGTCTTTCTTAGTGATGCTATGTATGTATTGTTTAGAAATCACACATAATTCCATTAAGATCGATTTCTAAGGCTAAGGCAGAGTATATATAACATAGAGGGAATATTATAATGTGTATAGAACAGAGGCCAAGAGAAAAGGGAATTTTATATTTCAAGCCTTGAGTGAAATTGCACACTTAAATGTTTCATGGGGAATATTAAAATATGATAAATTAGTCAATTAAAAGAGAAAAATATGAACCATGCCAATATAACCTTCATGAAAGCCTTTGGTCAAACTGACTAGAATAACTTTCTGTGTTGAATGGGAAGAAAGTCAAATTTACTGAGTTTAGAATTAATTATATATTAATAAAACATGAAGAATTAATATATGTGTTTTTCTAGAAGCTTTGTTGATTTAAAATTAAGCAAGGTATTGATTATTTTAACAAGAATGCAAATATAAACACATTTCTTCTTCCAAAAAAGAACTACTATGAGGGAAATAGAAGATGTTTAAATTAGTAAAACTTATAAAACATCTGAATAGAAATTGATAAGAGTAGAAGAAATGTATTAAATATCATGAAGAGCAATTGGAGCATTGGATAAATGAGGCCAGGTGCCATATTCAAAAAATGTATTAGAAGGAAACTTGTGAATTTTGTTCATATTTCTCCTTGAAACTGAAAGGAAAAATTGAAACCAATGAAAAAGTAAATTCATATCAACATTAAGATCTTTAATAGTAATCCTGGAGGCAAAAAGTCAATGAGGTAATATACTCAATGTGTTTGAAGAAGAATTATACCAAATGATAATTTAAATTTATCATTTAAATGAGAGATTGAAATGAAGACTTCTTCTTATCCACATGAAACCTCAAAAGATTCTTCAGGTAAAAAAATAAACAAACATGATTTCAGCTATCCTTCAAAAGCATACTCAATAAAGAAAGTTAATTAAGCAAGACTTAGATTTATAAATGAAAGAAAATAAAAGAAGCTACTCTATGTAACATATCATCTTGTAATTCATTACATTATCTCTTCAAATTCAAGACTAAGAAGTTAGGGTCATTAAAATACTAAAGCATCAAAGAAACTAGTGACTTGTCATAATTTAAAAACTCTAACAAATTTACCCTTAGGTTTTTTGCTTTCCTTTTATATTCTGTGTTTATGTGAACATGTAAATGTGCTTTTGTAAATCAGTATAACAAAATTTCAGAAAATTATCATTATTTTAACTTATATTTGAGTTATTAATTTTAATTTTAGTATGCTGCTTCATAAATAATTGTGTTCTGCTAATTTATTATTTCTGAAGTAAAATAGACTACATCATTCAAGAATGTCTTTCTTAGACTTGTTCCCTTGGCATACCCTAAATAATATTAGTGCCTAAGTCTACAAATTTCCTAGAACATGTTTGTCTATGGATATGTCTTTGAAGGATTATATTGATTGTTAATTAATATAGGAAAGTCTAGTGCACCTTTGGCAGTCCAAATTCCTGGTAGGAAATCATTGACTGTATAAGAAAACTATCTGAGGCATGTGAAAATATCAGAGTATGCCAGAAAGAATCATGTGTCCATAGATTCTCACTTGAGTTCATTCTCTCCCAACCCATGGTGATTTACTTTGACCAGGAAGCATAAGAGGAAATCAAAACTTTCCTCCTCTTTAAGTTGTTTTTCTCTCAGAGTTTTGTATCACAGCTAAAAGAAAAGTAGAACTTTATGTGAGGAAATTGACAATTGTATTTTATAATAAACTATTTTTCTTTGGGTACATCCAAATTGATTTTTACATATGGTAAAATGATTCATATTGGGCTTTTATAAGTCATTGAGTGTACTGTGAGAATACAAATATGAAAGGTATGTTGTGGATTAAAATAGAGTAAGAATTAAAAATTTAAAAATAACGAGAAAGGCAAAATCAGGAGAAGAGAAAATTACATGAGTGAATAAATCACCAGTAAATGTCAAAGGCATGGTTTGAATCCAGGTGCAGTACTATTAGTTAACATACATGGGGAAACAAATAGAGGGAGATCACAATTTCATGGCCTTCATACAGAATTTAGTGAGATTATGTGTAACATTAATAAAAACAGTAATAAGGACTGTTGATATAATACAGTGATTGAAACTTTGAAACTTTGTCTTGAATGTGGGGCATATTTCACCAAGATCTGGAACATAAGTGATGAAAACCTAAAATTGATTTGTATACAGTAACAAGTTTCTTTTCTTTTGGATCTTAATCAATAAAATTTGATTAATTTGTACAGTAGTGGTTATACACACCTTTAATACCAGCACTTGGGATGTTGGGGCAGAAGAATTTATGAGTTCAAGGCTTGTATATCCTACAGAGTGAGTTCCAGGAGAGGTAGGGCTGTTACACAGATAAATCCTGTCTCAAAAAATGTGAATAAATGCATAAATAAAGGGTAGCTTCATCAGTAATGTCAGTTTCATCAGTTTCAGTTCCTGAAAGATTCTGATTTTACAACTCAAATATCTAGCATCCATTCATATTTTGATTTTTCTTTCTCAAGAACCCCAGCCTTAGAAAGCTCACTTGAGTCCTAAAATAAGATAGCACTGGTATGGTCTTCCCTATCCTATTTATCAACTCAGCATGATTTACTCTTTCTTTGAAAGGAGAGCCATAGAAAACTGCATGCATCTTACTGTCATTACTGAGTGAATATCAGCATAGTCTTAACTGAAGAATGTGCAGAATATGATAAATAAAATGTCACAGCTATTTATTTAAAACAAATGAAGGGCAAGCTCCTTATGAAATTCATTAGTTTATTTTCAGCATAAAAGTAATCACTCTGGAAACATATGCTGATGTATATTGCTATTTTTACTACAAATGTAAATTAAAGTAACCTTGAGTAATTAAAGTTCAGGTTTTTGTTTAAGCTGTGTTCACTCCCATAATTTGATGTAACATATTTAAAACGCAATTATATATTTTCTTTCATTTTTACACTATTCAACAAAATACAATAATAAAGTGATACTGAATAGATAATTCAGATTATTAAAGATGATAATGTAGTTATCAGGAACACACTAAGAAAATTTTAGGAAGGGGTTATGAACATCTACTTCAGAAACTGTAGATCTATTATGAAATACACCTTGTTTCTAAATTTTATTACTGTTGGCAGTTTATAAATAATAAAATAACAGAGAGAGGCACAGATTGAACCCTGAGACATCATCTAAAATGTTTATTCTGTATCCTTTTATAACAACATAGAACATTTTTTCTTCTTACTATTGAGATGATTATAAAAAGAAAACTAGGAGCCAGACTATGTTCTCCTCTTGGTTTCAAATCATGACTACTAAGTTAAGATGAACTGCTCCACACCTTGGTTTTATTATTAGATAAACATAAATTTAATCTCACCTGTGGGCTATTTCTTAATGTTATTTTCAGGTGCCAAATGCGTCAAACTCCATTCTTATATTGGAAAATGGGTGGTTATTGGTCTAGCATCTATGGCTTCACCGAGGTTATAATAAAATTATTCAGTTGGACTCTTTCCCTAAGAATTTTGAAAAAAAAACTGAAGTTTTGTTCTTTGATTAAAGGCCAGATGTAGTTATTTCATCATTTTCAAACCCATAACAACTTTGCAAAAGAAATATTTTTGAAGCAATCTGCACAAAAAAATACAAAAAAGCCTTAAGAGATGCATTTATAGTATTTGTTTCCTCCAATGGAGAGCGATTGTTACAGATGCAGTTAATGTTTACCTTGGAGTTTCTCAAAGCATTGTGTACCTTCCATTAAATGTTCAGTCTAGATAACTTGTTAGTTGCAGGCTTTGTAAGAAGCTCTCTCTTCCCAAACAAGATGAAGAGTGATAGAAGAAGACAATTTACATCAATCTTTAGTTGCATGAGCACAGGCATGCCTGCATGCATACACACACAGACACACACACACACACACACACACACTCATCCAAACATACACAATCATCATCATTCCTGCCTCATAGCCGCTCTGCACTACCGCAGACAATTTTTGGTTCCTACAAGTTTACTATTCCCTCTTGACTAGTCTACACACAGAGACACATTTTCAGGAATATAACAAGACAGAAATTGCTACATTTAACTTTGACAACAGAAAAAAAAAGAAAATGGTCAACCCAGTGAATAATAATTTATGTAAGATTCTAATAAAGGTTATTAGAAATAATTCTTTTGTGTACTGTGAAGATGTGTTGCTCTCACAGGTTTAATAAAGACTTAAATGCTAGCTAAAAGAGGTTAGGTGGTACTCGTCAACTGGAAAAAAGAGGGTTTAGATGAAGAAGAGCAGAGTAGCGAGAAGATGCAGGAAGAACAAGGTGAAAATGCAATGCTGGAAAAATACCACTGAAGCACATGGTAGTACACAGATAAAATATATGGGTTAGTTTAATTTCTAAGTACTAGTTAGCAACAATCCTATGCTATTGGCTGAACATTTATAATTAACTCAAAATCTCTGTGTGATTATGTGGGAGCTGGCTGGGAAGACACAGAGACTTTTGCCTCAAATCATACTCTGTGTGGGGCCAAATACAGTCACATAAAACCAGAGAAAGTTTGAAAAACAAAGTTTGGAACTCAGAGTCAAATGTGATTTCCTGGTGATTGTCTTCTCTTGGGCAGGCTAGGTACTAGCAGCAAATAAAGGTGTGGCTTTTTTAAGAGGCCCTATTATCAAGCACTTAAATCAGGTTTATGATCAGTGGGTAACACACTAGTCAATGCCATGAGACTAGGTAGAAATGCCTAGGAAAGTTGGGCACATAATCTTCCCAGAGTTGGGATCATAAATGTGGCTACTGCTGGTTCCTCTTCCATGAAAGTAGTTTCTCAGGAAACTGAGAGGGGTGGCGCCAACTGAAGGCATGTGATGAGCTAAGCTCTGTATTGGTTTAGTGTATAGACAGTTATAAAAATATTTAAAAAATTATTTTATAAAAAGAACAAGGTAATATATAGGAAACATATCCATGTTAAAACTTCGCAGGAGTCTGGATCCTGTATGTTATTGTGTTCTCTTTAAAGTTTTAGGTTAGGTTGTTGATGAATGTGCAATGGCTGCTGAGAGACATTGGTTTATAGAACCTGTTAAATTAAATGACTATATTTTTATAAGTATTTTTACTTGAAAATGATAATCAAAAATGTGCCATTTTGGAGATAAGTTATGCTTTTGTTTTCACAGAAAATGAAAGTTTATAAACTAGTTCAAGATTGAAGAATATCAGATTTGATCAAGAAAGATACATTGGTTTCCTGGCTACATACATAAAGCTTAGAAAAACTAAAAGATAAATAATGTATGTTTTAACTACTCATGCATAAAGCAAAAAATCATCTATGGCTAATATGTTATAACATACAGTCTATAATTGTATTAATGCATATAGCTATGTTACCTTTGAAAGTTTATATATTTTCACCGCAAGAGGACAAGACACCAGGAAAAATGAATGGCCTGGGTGATCAAACATCTCAGAGCACCTCTGTTGTAGTTTCCTTAGAGTTCTGTATCCAGAGCTGCTTCAAGGCTTTGGGATGACATGTTCCAGCCTCACAGGATACTCTATCCAGGACTTGGACATTATACTGCTTTTTCTTAGAGTTCCCCAATGATTCCAGTGCCCCCAAACAATAGAATGTAGTCAAAATAAAATCATACACACATTTCCAAAAGATGAATTATGAACGTTTTTCATCATCTTTGCAGGGAGCAACATTGGGTACAAGTTGTTATTAGCCATGGTAAGGAAAAAAAGCTAAACAAAGAAGTTAGATTTGAGGTTCTCTTTCTGAAGAAAAAGGAAGATATAAAATGATAGGCAAAAGGGTAGATTATTGAATCTACTTTAATCCAAAATCAATCATTCATTTCAAAATGTTTTACATTCATAATGATTTTCATTTGTTCATACATATTTAAACTTATGTTTTAGACCATATGTACTCTTGTGTAGGATATTATGCTTATACATCTCATTTAAAAGGTAATGTACAATTAAAAATACATGTTAATAGTAATATGTAATAGCTAAACTTGTAGTCATATCAGGTATTGTTCTAGGTTAGACAGATACATTTTAATAGATAGATGGCCTTCAAACATTGCAAAAACCTACCAAATATGTATTTAAGGTGTTTAATAGTTTGAGATTTTCCATGACAATGAGTCACAACTTTTCCTGGAATCACCAATTTACCTCAAAAGAAGATGATGGACATTAAAGAACTTCCATGTAGTTGCTTTCTTTATGGAAAAAGCTAGCCATTTGGACAAGAATCTGCCTTTGCTTCAAAAGCTGACAGTATATGCTGTACAAAAGGTACCAACAGGATTCCAAGGAAAGTGATTGTCAAACTTTGCCTTTTTTGGTTGGAGTTAAAGACTAAACAGCTGTATTTATAGTTTTCCTTCATTATGATTATAAGTAAATAATACATAAAATGTTTAACATATAAAGATTAAAATAGATAGTAAATCATATTCTCTAAAATCTCAAAATATAAGTGCACTGAATGTTATAACTATAATTCCTGCTTGATAATTGTTTTTGTTGTATATAATTTTACTATGTTAAAGATAAACATTCCTTTTAAATTAGACAAAGATGGGGAAATACTATAAAACTATCCTCTTGTACACTGTGAAGATATGTTGCTCTCATTGGTTTAATAAAGAGCTAATGATCAATAACAAGGCAGAAAAGGGCTAGGCAGGAAAAAGAGAGGGTAGAGAAGAAGGTTAAGTTGTCAAAAGACATGGAGAAAGATGGATAAATTTGAATGCTAAAAAAAGTTACTGAGCAACATGGTAGTACATAGATTAGAAATATGGGTTATTTTAAGTTGTGAGAGCTAGTAGGTAAAATCCTAAACTACTGTCTGACAATTTATAATTAAAAGAGTTTTCTGTGTTGTAATTTGGGAGCTGGCTGGTAGAACATAAACTTCCTTCGACCTATAGAAATCTAGCAAGTTGGAAAAACTGATTTCAAGGAATTTACTAATGAGGTAGTAGCTGCTGGCATCTTCAACATTTGTAGTTCATAAATCACTTTGTAATCTTTTGGAAATTAATGAATGTGAGGTAGGTCACTGAGCATAATTTCTTAATTTCTGAGAAATCTTAGTTTTGATCCTAAGATCTTCCTCAAGATTGAATGCTGTTCAGTCACATTATTAAAGAAAAACTCTTTCTATAGGTTTTCATGATTTTAAGATCATTCTTTTCCAGGGATGATACTCCTTATAAATTATCCGTTCCTGGGACTGGAGAGATAGCTCAGAGGTTAAGAGCATTACCTGCTCTTCCAAAGGTCCTGAGTTCAGTTCCCAGCAACCACATGGTGACTCCCAACCATCTGTTATAAGATTTGGTGCCCTCTTCTGGCCAGCAGGCATAAACACAGACAGAATATTGCATACATAATAAATAAATAAATAAATATAAAAAAGAAAAAAAAGCAAGGGGGCCAGGCAGTAGAAAGAAAAACCAAAATCAAAAAAAAATTATCCATTCCTAAGTATTAGCCTTGAATACTTATACAAAGAAGAATCACTAAAAGGACATATGGATATTCTAATTGCAGAGGAAAGAGATATGTGTATAAAATAAATACAATATTCATGTTAGAATTAAAAAATTAGAAAACAAAAACAAAGTCTGGGGTATGGATATATGTCTCACGGTGTGATAGCATAAACTGTTCTTACAGAAGACACAGTTCCATTCCCATTAGCCACTTCAGGATGTTAGCAACAACTTATAACTCTAGCTCCAGAGAGTCCATGACCTCTACTTGTTTCTCTAAGCATTGTACTCATAAGTATATGCCAGCATACAGAAACACAAATAGACATACACTTAAATTATGCAAAATAATTTAGTATTAATATTGAATATTATAAGTGATTTATAATATTGGAATAACAGGATCAGTAATTTCATCAATATTTGGAGGGATGATTTTTATATAAACCCACTTTGAGACAGAAAAATATATACAATATTGTAGGAATTTAATAGAAATTTAAGAGCAAAACTCAAGAAAGCATATATACAATTTAGGTTTGTTCCAGGAAAGAATAATGCAATATTTTTATGTTATAGGAAACTCTGTCAATATTTGCTCTCAAATAAAGGGAATATAAAATGTTACATTACATATGCCTTGAGTGCAATGAAAAGCTCTTAGAATAATTTTTGACTCATTGTTAATAAACCAATACCTGAAAATTTATGAGAACTAAATTAATTTTATAAAAAATCCTACATAATGTAAAATACTCTACATACTATGATGAAACACAATGTCTTCAAAATTCAGGAACATAATACTTATAACCATCAGTTCTAATACACAGAGAGCTAGTGTCATGAGCCAGTGCTGTAAGATGAGACAGAAAGAAACAATTTCTTTCAAAATATGCAAACATGTCTATTTTTCAGAATGTTGCTTCTTCCTAATTAGTTAATTCTTATTTAGAACATCATGTCTCCACAGGATATATAATACACTTTTAATAGTCTAAAATTTATTTTATAGTATTAATATAGCATATAAATAATAGAAAGGTAAATATAAAATGATGTCAATTGTCCAGTTGTAGAAGCTCATGACTGTAATAACAGTAATTAGACAACTTAAGCAAATGAACGTGAAATTTTTATTTTTTACGATTTTATTGAGCTATATTTCACTGCTCCCCTACCTCCCTCTCCCCTCCCCTTCTACCCTCTCCCATGGTTCATATCTCCAAATTTCCTCAGGAGATCTTGTCTTTTTCTACTTCCCATGTAGATTAGATCCATGTCTGTCTGTCTTAGGGGCCTTATTGTTGTCTAGGTTCTCTGGCATTGTGATTTGTAGGCTGATTTTCTTCGCTTTATGTTTAAAAAAACACTTATGAATGAGTACATATGATAATTGAATTTAATGCCAGTTTGGGTAATGTAACCAGTGCCATTCAGAGATGTCTATCAGTACCTTGTCTCCAAGTGAAAAATATCAATGATATTATTTATGAAAGAAGTATATATGTGCAATGACAATTATGAAGATTATGAACGTCTTATTTTTTTAATTATTTATATGTATGTGTGCCTATGTTTGTGTGTGCACACTTGAGTGTTGGTTTCTACAAGTGACAAAGATGTTGAATCCTCTGTAGTTGGAGTTACAGGTGTTACAAGCCTCATGATACAGATTCTGGGAAATGAACTGGCGTTCTCTGTAAAAGCAGCACCTGCTTGCTCTTGATGGATATACCAGCCTAAAATCTTATTTTTGAAAATATTTTCATGTGCTTGTTTATGTTTGGTATATGTTCATGTTCTTATGTAACTGAAAAGATGTTGATGTCAAGAATCTTCCTCAATTGCTTTCATACTTCATTCCTTTGAAGTTGGTTTTTCTAATTAAACTGAAAGCACATGGATGGCTAATTTTCTCATCTAGATTACTCAAAGGCAAGGGAAAAGACTTTTAGGCTCTCATCTTTGATTTTAAAACTAAAAAAGTGTTAACATACCCTTTTGTCAGCCGCAAGCCTAATGGTATATAAATCTTGGTCTTCTAGCTTGGGAGGTAAGAGCTTTAACTGGTGAAACATACCAAACCTCATTTTAATGCTTTTTTTTTTTTCTGAGACAGAGTTTCTTTGTTGCTCTGGAGCCTGTCCTGGAACTAGGTCCTTTAGATCTGGGCGAACTCAAACTCATAGAGATGCACCTACCTTTGTCTTGCAAGTACTGGGATAAAAGGTGTGTGCACTACTGCCTGCTATACTTAAGGATCTCTATAGCAATATAATTCCAATCAAATCCATATCATATGAATGTGACAAGATGATTGTGGAGTTGATGCTGTGTTTTATTTGTGATCATAAATGGAAAAACAGGTCATAGAAGGGCAGCTTCTCCAGGTAGTTGGATATCTTTGGTAAAGCTCTACAAAGTGCAGTTGAAGAGTGGGGGGAATGAGAATATGAGCAAAGGGGATGAAACAATGAACCAGTCCACCTGAGCTAATGGGAGCCCACTAAAAACAGCCGGCCAGGGAAGGAACAAGAATAGGCCCAAACTCTGATTTTGGTTGACAGTTGCATGGCTGGGGCAGACTGAAGGGCCACTGGTGATGGCACCAGGATTTATCCCTACTGTTTGTATTGGCCTATTGAGAACCGATTCTCTTTGGATGGATACATTGCCAAGCCTAGATATAGTAAGGAGGGCCTTGGACCTTCCTTCTAAATTTGCCTTTCCCTCTCTGAGGAGGATGGAGGGTGGGAGGTAAGTGGAGAGAATGGGAGGCGAGGGAGTGAAAACATGGATTGGTATGTATAATGAAAAAAGATAGTTTATTTCTTTTAAAAAAATAAAGTAAAATAAAATAATTAATAAAATAAAATATTTACTAATGTTAGAAAAAAAGAAAAGCAAAGACAGTCAAAGAAATCTGTGCTGGAATATGCAGAAACAAACTCCCACACCAGAAGCAGGCAAGAGTGCTGTGAAAATGGAACATTGTAATGAGCTAAATAGTTCAGAGGACAAAAGAAGCCCTGTTCAACTATTGGTATTCAGGAAGTTAGTTTTCTACATAGAAATAAGTAATCACATCCTAAACACACAGCAAACCTATAATTCAATCCCATGCACTCCAAGGCCTTAAAAAACCAAAGTGAAATCTAATCAAGAAGAGAGACTGGTCAGATATGATCACATTCTCAGGACAGAATTGAAAGTTTTCTATGAGAGACAATCAAAGCAGATTAAAAAATGAATAATTTTTTTAATTATATTAAAATTGAGCCTCTTAAAAAAGGAAAATTAAGAACATCAAAAAATCTTAAGGATGAAGAGTTGTACTTTTACAGTGACAACATATAAATGAATGCTATATATTAGACCCTGAGTTTTCTGTAATATATATCTATATATCCATGTATAGATATAAGGGAAATTAAGAAAATATTATAAAATTTTTCTTGGGGGAATTGTTTTAAAATATTAATACTTAGTTCATTAGGTATAGGTATTATTATAGATATTTTTGTAGTATTTAGAATATCTTAAATATATATGTGTATACTGCATTTTTACAGTGATATGCATGGAATCTAAAGAACTTTAGCAATTGTATATACCTGTTTAATAGAGATTATTTTATATAACATTCCCTTATTACTCAGTATTTATCATATCTTTTCTTGACAGCTTATAGTACTAGAGGCAAGCAATGTTCTGATTTTAGAGTAAAATTAATCATGGATTTGTCAAAGTTTCTATAAATGGCATCACATGTATTCTATTTTATCATGCGCTTTTGCATAGTTCAATATTTTTGAGGTCTGTATACCAACAATCATTTGCTGTAATTCCTGGGTAATGTTGTATTGTATGGAATCTAAGCTTAGTTTACCCATTCTGATACCAATGGAGAGTTTATTTCCATTGCAGGACTAGAATGGCTTGAATTCTTTCATGTAGGAACTAGTATGGAAATTGAAGCATGTTTATTTTTATAGAAAATTGTCAGGTCTACCTCCAAACTTGTTACAGATTCTCTCTCTCTCCCTCTCTCTCTCTCTCTCTCTCTCTCTCTCACACACACACACACACACACAAACACACATGCCACAAATATCAGGTACGAGAGAAAGAATGAAACTTAACATGTCTGCAAAGTGGTAAGAATCTGCACATGTGCACGTGGCCCTCTTTTCCCAATGTGTGTGTGTCTGTACACTCTTGTATAAAAACACCAATACTGTTGATGCTATAGTTCTTTGGTAGACTGATAACCTAAAATACTCAAGACCCAGGGATTAGTCTCTTACCACTACTCAACTACTTCTACAAAGATGAGAGTCACTTTGAATCCATAATGTTGTTCTATAACATAATTAACTGAACCTGTTAAGCTTGAATCTCACTTCAGGTCGCCTTAAGAGATATCAGAAAGTAAGAAATGGTAGGCAGTTTTGTGGAGATATGGTTACAGGTTTGCCTAAGACAATGCATTGTGATATTTTCAAACTTGAATGAGATTTTTCAGGTACGTTTATTTTCTTTATGATTATTATTTCTTTTTATATTCTTCTTGCTTTATTTGAGGACCTTGTTTGAATTATGATCTGATGTAAGTTATGCTAGCCTAGAATGTGCCGTATAACAAATCTGCTCATCAACTGCTTTTCTTCCTGCCTTCACCCTCTATTTACTGAGATCAAAGGCATGCATCAGTACACCTATTCTTTCTCTCTACATTGGAGATCAAGCCCAAGGAAAGGTTCAGAAAGCAATAAATATTGTTTGAAAGAAGTGATCTCCATTATAGTGTCCAAAGATGTAGCAGCAGCTTCTATTGTGAATAATAGCTTGCATTCTAACCATCATGTATTCTTTCTTAGCTTGGAAAGCTCAATTAAATGTGTTTTCAAATGGCATGGATAGCATCTTCTGACTTCATTTTCTGAGTAAGAGCTTTTTTTTTCTCTTTTCAATTTCAATTTTTGCTGCAAACACACACACACGCACACACACATTTCATCAAAACCAGATATAGGATTTAATATAAAAGGAAATAATGAGTTGAAATAATTATGTCAAATTTCTAATAATTCATTATTCTTTTATCCTAACAGCAGTAATGAGTCTACATAACAAAAGATGAAATATCACAGTGTCTGTTTCATTAGACCTTTCTCCCTAAACATGTTGCTTGGTGAGGTCTGTTGAGTTATTTCCTCCTTCTTTAGAAAAGTTCTGTTTCATTTCAGCAAAAGATAATAGTGAGTTTTCTGTAACATGCTGTTCCTGTTGTTAAGTAATTATTCTGTCTCGAAAAAAATATAATAGATTTTTCACAAAAGAGCTATTCAACCCATTGCATTTTACTATGGAAATCAACAGTCCCTTAGCAATGTGAGAATTTTAGACAAAAATGAACATATTTCTCTCTATCTTGTTTTCCCCGTATTACAGAAATCAATGCATGTAATTACCTAAGAAAAAATACACTAGCATCTTATGAGGGAAGTTTTTAGTTTACTATAAATGAAGCAAAATGAAAAATGCTAAAAATTAGCTTTTAAAATACATCTATGTCCCAATAGACCTGTCTTATTTACCTAAGGTGAATCTCTTTACTTGCTAATAGGTTCAAATGTGCTTCACTGTCATAAAATAAGAACAAATATATAAATAGCAAAACAAAAGCTTTCCATATACTTTCTTTACAGTTCACATAAAATGCCAATTAGACCCTAAACATACATCTATCCTACACTGATGAATTGAATATATTTAATTACTATGACCATCATCTTTTAACTGTTTACATTGCTTGAGAATTTATTTACATGCATTTTTCACTAAAATTTAATGAGGCATTAGAGAAACTTTGGTTTATATCCTTGCCTGCTTTAATTCTATCATTAAAATAAACCGATTAGAATTTGTAGCTGAAAATGACAAAGCATGGAATAAGAACAAAAATAATCTAACAAGTTGCAGAAAGTATCAACTGTTCCACTCTTTGTCTAGGGTCTTCCTATACATTATATATATTCCGCAGTACAGAGCCAGACTGATATTTGTAAAACATCATTGCTCACAAGATAGACTTTATTCTGATTTTCTCAGATTTTTTTTATTGCATCCCTCTTTTGGACATGTATAAAAATCTTAAACCTATGTATAGATTTTGGTGGCTATCTGCCTATTGATGTGGAATTGGCCTATTCAGGTTTGGAAAACTCCAACTAAAACTGCAAAACTGCAAAGACCATTGACATCCAGGTTTTGTAGAAACATACATTTTCACTTTCCTAATTTAAATATCCACCAGGATCAATGTAAAGTAAGTTTAGCTTTGATTGGAACTTCACATCCCTGTACCACTGGAAAATTCAAGCAGCAGCATTTGATTATAACATTTATGTTTTATTCCATTTCCTGTTGCTATGACAAATTAACAAAACAAAAGCATTTCAATGGAGAATGCTCTGTTTTGTTTGTTTTGCTTTGCTTTCTTCATGTCCAAATTACAGGCTGCCAGTGCAGGAAGTCAGTGAAGCAGGAACTTGAAGCAGCTAAGGACATTGAATCCACAATCAAGAGCAGAGAGCAATGACTTCTTGAATGGATGCGAGTGTTCAACTAGCACTCCCTGTTTTACACAGGACAGCATCCTCTTCTCAGAGAATAGTTCTCACCAGAGATAATATATTTCTTCTTATGTCGATATAAACAAGGTAATTACTCGCAGATATTGTCAGAGGCTAACATTATTCTATACAATCCCTCAAAGTTGTATCTGAAAATTTCTGCTTATGTTATGTTGACAAATAATGTTGACTATCACAACTAATCAGTAATTGATACTGTCTGTGTTGGTATGTTGTGTTATTTTATCCATGAAATGCATATATCTTATTACATATTTAACTTCAGTTGCATCAGAACCAATGATGCCTGTAGTAATAAGGGGAGCGGGCCCTGCTTTTCGTCCGGCCCAGCTCCCACACGNAGGGCCAAGGCAGTTTCTTTATTAACCAATGAAAGTAACACATACACAGATGACCCTCCTACATCAGATGCCAAAGATCTTCATCGACTTATTAGCATATGCATTTTCTCTGTGACAGTATATCCTCTGAAATTACTATTCTTATTTAGTTTTTTTATCCTTTCCTCAGTATCTAAACATTTCTATAATCTATAATAAAACAGTCTTCCTATTCTGTGCTAGTACATATTTAAACTATTTTTTTATTTTCTGTCATTATTTGTAAAGTAACAGCTGATAACTCTCTTTATTTCTGTTGACTCCATAGAAGTTTAAAGCAAAAACTAGATTTCATACATTTCTTCTTTAATAGTACTTCTTAATATACTAATGAAATATACTAATGAAACATAATAAACTTAGAAAAAGTAAAGAATATTTTTATCATTATAAAATATTTTTAAAATTGTTTGATTACTTTATCTACAAGTTTTGAAAGAAGCTTAAAATGTACTGGTTCACACTCATAACACTATTAAATTGTGTAGGCCTGAGTGTGGTGTGTCTGTGAGTGAATATTTGCATTTCTGTGTGAACCATATCTAGATTCCCAAATACACATGTCTGCTTGTGTGTGGAGACCATAATATAGTATCAAATGTCATTTATCAATTATAACACACTCAGACCATTATTTTATTAAAACAAAGCCAGTATTTCCCTTTTCAGTAATTTGCCAACTCTGCTGACCTGAAAACCCGATAAATGATTATCCTGATTATCTCATCTCACACCTCCCCACTTTTCATCTTTGTTTGTTTCTATCTTTTTCATGTGAACTCAGTTGCTCAAGCTTGCAAGAGAATCATTTTAACATCTGAGCCATGTTTCAGCAGGGAAGCATTATATCTGATGTTTGAAGGTTATAGGACACCCAGGTCATTAAGGGCATGTATCTTCTAATTGCTTTCAACTATTGAATTTTTGAAATTACTTTATTCGGAAAACTGGGATTTATTGTGAGTATTTTATATGCTACACAAATTAAATTGACTATTTTCTGTATAACAACCATTTAATTTATCCATTTACACAAAAGAGATGCATTGAGGACTGAGGGAGTATTGTAAAGGGTTCCCTTAAATGGAACACAACCAGAGCATTTTACTTAAATAGGAAAGAAAGCAAAACACTGTGAAATGTTTCCTGAAATGTAAAATGCTATGAGATACTATTATATTTAAAGCAGCAACAACTAAATATAATGCAGAAGATTATTAAGATAAACATTCAGAATGTGTTTGATTACTTCAGGTCCTATTTACAGAAGTAGGGCAGTTGAAGAACAATCAATAGGCTGGGAGTGTTTTAATCATTATACTTACAAATATAAGCAAGACAATGAAAACAAAATTCTCTCATTTTCTATGCAGTCATTTGTGAGGCTTGTTTTATAAATTGAAATAAATATATGCTGAAAAATAACAAATAATAGCATTGTTTATAGCTAATTGGTATTATTTGAATGTCATCAGCAGTCTATTAATATTTTTTAATATTATAGAATTTCAAAAACAAAAAACCTATAGGTATGATAAATTAAACCAATATTTGAAACATTAACTACATTAGTTATCTTTCTATTGCTGTGGTAATAGAAAGTGACTAAAAGTGTTATTGAAAAGAGACTATTTTGAGTTATCTTTCCAGGTGGATGTTACCTTCTCGGTATTGTGGGAAGTATGATAGAACGCATTGAGCATAGTAACTGGAGTAAGAAACTGAAAGATACACAGCTCTAACACAAGTATTAAGTAGGGAGAATGAACTGGATTTAGGACAAAGCTATATATTGTCAAATCCCACCCACCCCCAACCTTGCCTCCTCTAGCAAGGCTGAACATTCCAAAAAGTCACTAAAAACACTAGCATTTGGTGATGTACTCTTTAGATACCTGAGCCTAAAAGGCACATTTCCTTTTAGCCAACTACTGTCACATTTATAGAAGACTTAAAGATATGCATCCAGTTGATGGGATGCCTGAGTAAAGAATAATATGGTAGAACATCCTATCATTAGGAGTTGAATTAAATGTCCTGTGCCTCTATTCAGTGATCTGATAAGGATAATACCTGTGAAATATTTTTAGTGCTGCTTTGAAGACCATGTGGGTTAGTACAGGTAGGACAATGAGAACATAGTCAATAAAAAAGAGAGACAGCCTTTAACATTTCATTATAGTAATTCTAATTTAATTTGTCAATAAATTCATATAAATACTATTCCAAGTTGTGAAAATTAAAAAAATAATGATAATATATACAAGACAATAACACACTACACTTAATAATGGCTGTATAAACTCAAACACATTAATATTGCTAGTTTATGTCTCAGAAAATTATGTGAAGCATGGATGTCTTCCAGTCCATTTTTATCAATATCACTGCAAAGTTTACAAATAATTATATTAAGAAGTAATCAGTGGACTGGAGAAATGGTTCAGTAAATAGTATTTTCCACTTAAACGTAAGATCCTGGGTTTGATCCTCAGCATTCACATTAAAAGCCAGACTTGGTGGTATATGCTTGTAAACTCAATGCTAGGACATTAAAGACAGAGTGATTTCAGGATCTCTGATGCTATATACTTTAACCTAATGAGTTCATTTACAGAACATCCTTCAAAATGAAAGGTTCCTAAAGAATGACAAAATATTCTAGGTTCCATACACACAGGTACACCTACCCATGGATTGATATCTCCACAAACACACACATACACACAAATACACAAAAAAGCACATCACCTAATGAATTTGAAACTAATAATTATTTTGCTAAGATATAACAAAAGCAGTAAATTTCAGAAACAATTTTTATAGTTCACATTTGAATCATGTACTATATAATAATTAGATTAATAATCTAAGGACAGGTGAATCTCAGGACTGGTTGTCACACTACATGCAAAGGCTGCCTGAATTCCCATTAAAAAAAAAGGTACTCTGAAGTTTTTTGAGTGCTTTTCCTGATTATTCAATATACATATTCATAAAACTGAAGCAAAGTATAAAAAATGTACAGCAATGTACTGTCAAAGACTAGAAATGGAGAATTTTGCTATCTGTGAGAATGCCAGGTTTTCTGAAGATAGAAGTTTTTATATATATATATATATTAATAATGATGATGGTGGTAACATTATATTATCTGTTTCTATGGATCCTTTGATCTGGATATAAATATTTCCCAAAATGTATATGTTGCTGAGTAATCAAGGTGATACTATGGATAAGTGTATAAAATTCTGTATTGGAGTTTTCAAAGAGTTCTATAAATTATTTTCCTCTGTTTTAGGTATATGATAGCAAAATATTATATAATTTTTATATACTTTGAAAGGTAGACACAACATGAATTAATACAAGCAATGCAATTGAAAGGATCAATCAACTATGTGGTGGGTCCTATAATCTCAGGAGACAAGGAGAGAGAGTTTTTCAAGTTCAAGGTCCAGTTAATCTATATATCAACAGGCCAAATATGTTTTATTTCATATGCTTTATTATAGCATTTAAGTTAGATACTCTCTGAAATTTTTCTGAACATATTCATTTGGTTAAATAGATAATTTAATTATTTCAAAGTCTTAAGTCCAAAACATTTCTTTCCATATATTCCACATCTAATATCTATCAGCAAACTAAGTAGGGGTCTTTTAAGATAACACATAAATTAAAATTTTTATTGATTTTTAGACATATTTTAATTTCCCAGATAGGTATGTAGTGTTATTTTTCATATCTATTCCTTTCTATAATTTTCCAATAAGAATAATTTCTTAATGTATAATTGCTTCTTTCTTGTATCTGTCTGTGCTTTTCATTGCATTATTATATATTTCATGAAATTAAGATCAAATGGCATTTATAGATTTTGAAGAGGTAGGGAAGTCAGTCCACAATAGTGCGATTGTCTAACATGTTTTAAGTTCACAGATTTTGATTACCAATAACAAGCATATGCATACACACCAATATGCAAGGACTCTTATAAGAAATCCCACACTAACTCAGAAATGAGAAATAGTTATTTATTTAAGGGCATTTTGTAAGGAGGAGCAGGTCCTTTTGATCTGTCCTGGCCACCCAGCTAATTTATACCCAAAATAATCATACAGAAAATATTCAATTAAGCACTGCCTGGCCCATTATCTCTAGCCTCTTATTGGCTAACTCTCACATCTTGATTCAACCCATTTCTAATAATCTGTATGTCATCACGGAAAAGATTGCATTGTATGTCTTACCTGGAAAGATTCAGCATGTCTTACCTGGCAGCTTCAGGGCTGCTCGACTCTATCTGCTGCTTTCTTCCTCCCAGAATACAGTTCTCTCTTTTCTGCCCATCTAAGTTCTGCCCTATCAAGCCAAGCAATTTCTTTATTGATTAACCAATGAAAGCAATACAAATACAGAAGGACCTCATACACCATTTCCCCTTTTCTGTTTAAACAAAAATTAAGGCTTTAATTTTAGCATAGTAAAATTACATGTAACAAAACAGTTATCAAGCAAGAATTACAGTTACGATATTTGTATCTACTTTATCTTTTATCATAACTAAGGAAAACTATATCTATAAATNTAACAAAACAGTTATCAAGCAAGAATTACAGTTACGATATTTGTATCTACTTTATCTTTTATCATAACTAAGGAAAACTATATCTATAAATCCTTCAACTCCATCAAAGAATCCAGAAGGAGATAATATTACCTAAGTAAACAGGTAGTGCATTATAAGCAACTTCCAAAAACTCTAGAAATGACAGAGACATCTCACTTTCTTGACAATCACCCAAAGCTTTTCTGTACCGTTGGGGCATCCATATTCAGCATACAGGCCCATAGTATTCAGCAGACATTTCCATGAAGCAGGAAATTTTAAAGACAGTTCAGTCACTTTTTTTTTGTATCCTGCAGAATGTCTCAAAGAGTCTTTCATGAAACAGGAACCACAAAGGATCATCTCAGATCATCTCACCTTTAGTCAAGTTGAGCAGTCATCTCTCTGTGGATCCTGCATGTCCAGTTCATCAATCAGTCCAGGCATGAGCAGTTTCTTGCCCAAATGGCTAACCAACTCCATAAGGAGCCTCTTCGTTGCCCATCTTCCTCTTGAAGTATATTGGTGCTGCCAGGAGTAGATGGGTCTCACTGTCATGAAAAGCCCTAAGTTATTAAAACATTTCAAATAACATATTCTGTAGTCTTTGAAAGATATGAAAAATGCCTATTAACTGAAATACATCTCTATATATCTAAAAAATTTAACTAACATGACTACAAGCTTGACTATTACTGATGATTATCCATTAACAGCCTATATTTCTAATTAAACATTGCATTTTTAAACGAACTACACAATACCATAATCAAGATCAGAAATACATATATCAAAATTGACTTTAAACTTATATAAATAAAGAAAAATTTATACCAATGTAAATTATGCATATCTATATCATATCCCCCTTTAAATGTGAAAGAACATTTATAAACAATATTTGGGAATATGGGCATAGTTTTTCTCTCCAAACTGCTTCACGCTGTATGGAGGTGCTGTTAATCAGGTCTTTCATGGTGTATCCTGTATTCTAGGTTCATCTCAGTCAGCACCTGAGCAAAGTAAGATTTTGAGGGTGTTTAAGGCAACCTTTCAGGAGGGCATGTTCTATCATACCATATTGGTCTAGAAGCAATCCACAGGGTCTCATCTTCTGTGAAAACAAAAGAAGAATCTCTTTTCCAAAGCATCATATCCTTNAAATTTATACCAATGTAAATTATGCATATCTATATCATATCCCCCTTTAAATGTGAAAGAACATTTATAAACAATATTTGGGAATATGGGCATAGTTTTTCTCTCCAAACTGCTTCACGCTGTATGGAGGTGCTGTTAATCAGGTCTTTCATGGTGTATCCTGTATTCTAGGTTCATCTCAGTCAGCACCTGAGCAAAGTAAGATTTTGAGGGTGTTTAAGGCAACCTTTCAGGAGGGCATGTTCTATCATACCATATTGGTCTAGAAGCAATCCACAGGGTCTCATCTTCTGTGAAAACAAAAGAAGAATCTCTTTTCCAAAGCATCATATCCTTAGACCCAAATTTTGAAGTCAAATTATCTTTATCATATACATGCTGGTTTAGCTTGGCAGCCCATATAATGAAATGTCTCTGTGCTCCTTTACAGTAAAAAAAAAAAGAAAGAAGACACAATGTACATAATACAGACTCTTTGAATTTTCCAATTTTTACATGGCTTGTTTTCTTTTTAAGTTATGAATATCTGTACTCTGTCTCTTTAAAGACTTTGTATTTTTTAAAGCATTAACTTTGTTTTATGACTCTGTATACTCCTTTTCTTCTCTCCCAAGCCTCCGTGCATTTATCTAACATTGTGACCCATTTAGAGGTTGTCACCTATTCTAAATCAGTCCTATTCCATTGTCTGTAATTCTCTACTGTCTTGATGAGCTTTTAAAATGCTAAGCTCTTAAGAATCTAAACTACCTGCTTGCTCTGCCCAATTCAACATGGCGGAGCCGCTTGTGCCTCTGAGCTACATGAAGTGCTCGCCTTTTAGGCACACAACAAATCCAGTGGCCGTCAAATGAACCATAGCACTTTACTCACAAACTCCATTCAAATGCTCTGTCTCCCGCAAGAGACAGAGATCACACTGGTGGCACAACCAAGAAACTGGTATTTCAAAACTACCACTTTCTTGTAGACATGACCTCTCTGCCTACCTAGGCAGGAAGAGTTGAGCCATGGCATGGTCACTGCTATTTTACTCCCATCCCCGAGTGGGCACACAAACATCCAAGCCCATAAATGCTCTATAGCTGGACTTTTCACG
Source organism: Bramus lutescens (assembly GCA_001685075.1). Taxonomy (NCBI): domain Eukaryota; kingdom Metazoa; phylum Chordata; class Mammalia; order Rodentia; family Cricetidae; genus Bramus; species Bramus lutescens. The sequence goes on along the minus strand of LOEQ01004899.1, from coordinate 44,532 downwards.
AGTGTCCAGGCACAGGAAGCCTTGTTTTAAAATGGCATGATGTGTTTTTTTTTTGTTGTTGTTTGTTTGTTGTGTTTTTTTTTTTTTTTGCTATCGCTGAGTCAAGAAAATTTCTCTACAGCATGCTTCCAGCAAACAGCAAAAAGCTGTATTAAACTCTGGGATTTTTTTCCTGTGTGTCTAGAATTCCTTTTTAAGCCCTCTCGGGTTTTACGTGGAAATAATCGACCACATTGAGGCACCAATCTGTAGTAAGGAGAGCAGGTCCTTTGTTCCATCCCGCCCAGCTAGCTTACACCCAAAATAACCACACAGAAATTTTATTAATTAAAACAGTGCCTGGACCATTATTTCCAACTCTCACATCTTGATCTAACCCACTTCTAATAATCTGTGTAGCAACACGAGGTTGTGGCTTACCGGGAAAGATTCTAACCTACATTCATCTTGGGCAGGAGCTTCATGGCATCTGCCACACTGCCCTTCTTCCCAGCGTCCTGTTCTCTCTACTCTGCCTATTTAATTTTGCCTATCAAAAGGCCAAAGCAGTTTATTTATTCAACCAATGAAAGCAGAACAAATAAAGAAGGTCCTCCTACACCATGGGTATACTCACAAATCAGAGTCCTCTGCTGAAATAGATCAGAAACCAAATCCTGAAGTCAGAAAAGAGAGGCCAAATGCATGCTCTACATAAGCATAGATAGTATAAAAGGCCACGCCTCAGTGGGCGGGTAATCACTGGCTCTAAGCCATCCTATAGTACCTTCCCCTTTTTTGAAATAAAAGAGGTCTAAGCCCAATAAAAATATATACAATAAAAACAATATATTCAATAATTATCCTATCCTAACTAGTTTAAGTCTTGTAAGATAAATAACTTGGCCAAGTCATGAGAGGAAAATAAATACAACTATCTAGTCTCAACACCAGTGAAGACCTGAGAAGGGAAATAATATTACTTGAGTAAACAAGAAGTGCAATAAAGCAACTTTCAAAATATGCAACAAATGACAGAGACAACAAGTAACCTGGGCAATCACCCAAAGTCTCATTTGCAATGTTGAAGCAACAAACTTTGGCTAAGGCCTAGAATAACTGACAGACCATTTTCAGAAGTGGGAAATATTTCAAAACTGTCTTACCCTGTCTTGGCAAGATTTGACAATCCTGATTATCCATTACTGGACAATATGTACCTTGTCAGTGGTTGAGGCATGGGCATTTCTTTGCACAAAGGCCAGTTTTACCAAAAAGAAAACAAGCTCAAAGTGGAATGTCTTTGGGGCTCAACATTCTCTCAGGACTAGATCAGTGATTCCAAGAGCAATCATGTCTCACTTCAACAGAACCCAAAGTTATTTAAATGCCATTTTCTACAGCTCTTTGAAGTGTTTGAAGATTACCTATCTATGCACAATACAATCTCTATATTTCTAAATAACCTGATTAGTCTAACTATTAGCATAACAAGCATAGATAACTATTGATCTATAATTCTTAACCTATATAATTTAAAGACTAAGACTTCACATTAGAATATTATACAATAAACAACTGTGTAACAACTGAGGACTATGACCTTAAAATGTAAACAATGTATAAGTATCTTGATTAGATGTAGAAAGGTACATTACAATATGATAAATATAAATAAATATAGAAAAATATATTAAGCAGTGGTAGACGCATGCATGCATACAATGTTTACTCTATTACATACTATTATTATTAGTGTGAGTAAGCTCACACTAATGTTATCCCATCCAATTTTCCCATTTTTAAAACAAAGAGATTTCTGAGCCTATAAACTTTCCCTCAACCCCCAACCCTATACCAATTATAATCAACCCCTAAATTATGTGCCTAACTAAGAGGACAAACTTTGTTGGTTGAGGGGATATTGTCTTCTAGAATTACTTCCAGCTGTCATGGGGCTGATCTTCTTTCTATGGGATCCTGTGAAAGTAAAATGATAGATAAGTTCCAAGATTACTGTGTAGTATAATTACAAAATAGTCTCCGAGTATTTGGTAGTGTTTTTCTGAGATTCCTATTTGAGGTCTGGCCAGAAGGTAATAAAAGAAGTGTACAATGTCAGCTAACCAAGTTGGAACCATATTGATCATCTGATACCCCAAAACATGTCTTATAGTATCACTATCAGCCACATGACACCATATCAGCCAAGTGGAGTTGTTGTTGTGGGGCCCTATCTACTTCCTGGAAACTTCAAAGATTACTGGAAGGAAATTCATTTTTTGGATTGAACCAGCTACTTACAACACAGTGGGCCTGAGTAATCAAGCTCTACAGGAATTGAATCCAGGAACCAATCAAGTCACAGGAGCCATTCCAGTCCCAGGACAATGGCAGATCATTATTGAGCCAGTGATCTGATCCAGAGTCAGCAATTTCCACCAGAACAGGTACAGGGGAGAAACCGCTGAGCAAGTCATCCAGAGCCAGAGTCCTCTGAGGGTCCAGATATGAAACTGCAACCTTCAAGGAAGTAGACCCACACCAGGAACCCCTGTGGGTCTGGGCATGAGAATAGGACCACACAGGAACTAGGACTGAGCCAGGATCTCTGCCAGTCTGGGCATGAATCTGGGACCTACAAGGGAGTAGATAGTAACCAGAGATTTCTGAAGGGCTAGGCATGAGTCTGAGACCTCAGAGGGAATAGGCCTGAGAAAGGACCTCTGTGGGTCTGGGCATTGGTCTGGGACATCAAAGGGAATATGCAGAAACCTGTAACCTCTGTGGGTCTGAGCATGAGTATGGGTCTCTGAAGGAGTCAGCCTGAGCCAGGTCCTGTGAAGTTCTGGGTGCACCTGAGCCTGGGAATGTGAAGGCAGTAGTCCAGAGCCAGAAACCTTTGGACAACCAACTCTAAGCCAGGGACTTGTGCAGGAAGGAATATAGACCAGGATTTACAGAAACAGGTCAAAGCCAGTAACCTAGGCCAAAGTTGGCCTGAAACAGTAAACTGCAAGGGAGCAGAGCAAAGCAGAGGAGTGCTGAGCTATCTCTTCAGAAACAAGTAACCAATGGGACAACTAGAACGGTGGCACTGACTGTCCCTTGAGGATCAACCATCTGAACTTTGGATTCACTGGCACCTAGAAGATTATTCAACAGAGTCTCAAACAGCCCCAACCACACCTATTAGGGGAAAAGATGAGTAGAAAAGGTAAGACCACATGCAACACTGCAAAGAGCAAAACAACATCAGCAAAATCTAAAAACACCACAACAGCAAGACCTGAACAACCAAATATAGATGAAGCATAAGAAAATGACCTTAAAAATAACTTAAAGAGAATGTTTGAAACTCTTAAAGAGGAAGTGAGAAATTCCCTTAAAGAAATGAAGGAATAGATAGAAAAAAATTGGAAGACATCACAAATCCCTTAAAGAAAACCAAGAAAAAGAAATCAAACATGTGAAAGAAGCTATTCAAGACTTGAAAACTGAAATAAAGACAATAAAGAAAACACAAGCTAAATGAATTATAGAAACAGAAATCATGGAAAAATGATCAGGAACCACAAACACAAGCATTAAAAGCAGAATACAAGAGATGGAAGAGAGAATCTCAATCCCTGAAGATACAATAGAGGAAATAGAGTCATCAGTTAAAGAAATGTTAAATCTAACAAAACCTTAACCCAAATATCCAGAAAATATGGGAAAACATGAAAAGGTCAGATCTAAGAATAATAGATATAGAAGAAGGAGAAGAAGTTCAACTCAAAGACACAGAAAATATATTTAACAAAATCATAGAAGAAAACTTTCCTAACCTAAAGAATGTTATACCTATGAAGATACACTAAGTTTTACAGAATACCAAC
>LOEQ01004899.1:26323-40609 GCA_001685075.1 Bramus lutescens | reverse complement strand
ATGGGAGCTCACCAAGGCCAGCTGGACTGGGACTGATAGAGTATGTGTTCAATCTGGACTCTCTGAACTTGGCTGACAAGGAGAGCTGGCTGAGAAGCCAAGGACAATGGATCTGGGTTTTGATTCTACAGCATGTACTGGCCTTGTGGGAGCCTAGTGTGTTTGGATGCTCACCTTATTAGACCTCGATGGAGGGAGAGGAACTTGTTCTTCCCACAGGGCAGGGAACCCTGACTATTCTTTGGACTGGAGAGGGAGTGGGAGGGGGGTGTTGGGAAGGGGAGGGAATTGTGAGGAGGGCAGGAGGTGGAAATTTTTAATAATAATAAAAAATAAATAGAAAAGAATATTAAGAGCTGCAAAGAAAAAAGGCCAAGTAACATTTAAATTTAGACCTATCAGAATTACACCTGACTTCTCTTTGGAGACAATGAAAGCCAGAAGATCATGGTCAAGCATTCTGCAGATATTAAGAGACCACAAATGCCAACCCAGACTACTTTACCCAGCAAAACTTTCAATCACCATAGAAGGACAAAACAAAATATTCCATGACAAAACTAGATTTCAACATGTAGCCACAAACCTAGACCTAAACAAAATACTAGAAGAAAAACTCTAACCCAAGGAAGTTGGCTACACCAAGGGAAAAAAAAAAAACAGAAAACAGATGGCCTCAAAGCAGCAAATCCCAAAGAAGGGAAAAACACATGAATTAACATCTCCAACAATGAAAATTAACAGGAAATTTTTATTTCATCAGTAGTGAAAGGAAGTATAATCACTTCTTGTTTTATACCTGCTAATAAAGTCTCAATTTACCTTTTATAATTAATTCAGAGGCTTTTTCCACATAAGTTTTTAACTTTTTAGTTGGTTTATGTGTTAAAAAGATCAATTCTAAGATTTTTATCATCCCTCTGCATTAAAATTCCTGTAGGAGAAATTCTGGAAGGCAATATAACTAGAATATAGTTAAAATTTGAATATGCCTCCTGCCTCCTGAAATTTCTTCTCAACAATTGCCAATTCCTTTTCTGCTCCAGCTATTAATTCTATGGAACTATTCCATGTTATTATCACCATCTAAATATTTGTTTAAATGATTATTAGATCAATGTTGTCCCAAAATCCAGTCATAGGCTGGAAATGTCTCTTAACAATCATTGAAAGTCATTAAGAGTTTGCAACTGGTCTCTCCTAATTTGTCTCTTTTGTGTCCTAATTTCTGCAAATCTGTTACTATTCTCTAATTACCTTTTTCTCTAATTACCTAATTCTCTAATTACTTTTTTTACAACAAATACAGGAGAATCTCAAGGGCTGTTTTATTTTTAATATGGTGAACATCTATTTGCCCTTGTACCAGCTGTTCTAAAGCCTACAACTTATCTTCAGCTAGAGACCACTGCTTTACCCATATTGGTTTCACAATTAACAATTTTAAAGGTAGGGCTGTTGGTACCTTTAAAGGTTTTCTAGTTGCTTTATGTTCTTGTACAGGCTGAATGGCTGGTAACCTTTGTGTATAGTACCTTGTAGTATCCTTCCCAGAATTATGAGTTCCTAGAACTGCAGGATTATTAATATGGGTATTCCATTGCTTCAGTAAGTCACAACCTCATACATTTGCTACAATATTAGTCACATATGTCCACAGCTTTCCTCTTTACCTTTTGGCCCAATGCAGGTAACCCATCTCCTGCTTTGTTTAACTTGAGATATGTTTTCAATTCCTGGTAATTGAACATTTGCCTCTTGAAGAGACCAATTGGGATGCCAAGATTCTGGATTAATGCTACTCACATCCACACCTGTGTCTATCAAACAAACAATTACTTGCCATTTATATAAATGGCCCCTCAAGGAGTTTCCCAATGATATCGGGTTGCCTTGTCTGTCTTTTGTTGATCTGTATTCATTGATCCATTGTCAGCCTGTCCCACACCTTCTACATATAGCTGAAAGCTGAGTTCTCCTGTTCTTGGCATTCCCAGAGGAGATATTATTCCTAGAAATTCCTTGTCTATAATCCTTTATCAGATGTACTATTCTACTATAATTTAAAAAAATTGGCATTTTGATGTCTCCTCATTTCTTTGGAAATTGCTTCTCCTACCAAATATTCAGTATTGTAGCAAAATTTCTAAATGTTCATTGTATGCAGTATTAATTCATCCATAGGTGATGTTCCAATCTTAAAAGACCCAAATATCTTTTTGTTTATAACTTGGCATTTTCAAAAGCCATATATTCAATAAATACTTGTCTAGCATCTGAGTCTGTTACTTTTATTTGTACACCCTTAGTTAATCTTTATATAAATTCAGTAAAGTGTTCTCTCTGGCCCTGGTTAACCCTGGTATATGATTCAACTTGTTTTCCTAGTTCTTGAATCATGTCCCAAGCATTTAAGGGTGCTTTGGAGCATAGAGACAAGATTTGTTCATCACAAAGAATTTAAACCTGTGGGTCATCATAGTTGCCCTCACCAAAAAATTGATCTGGGGAGTCTCAAGTCCTTTTGCTCTTCCCTGTTGTTTTAAAAATTTTGCCTCTTCTCTGAAACAACCTCTAAACATTACCTAAGACCATAATCCAGGACTGCTGAAACTGAATCCAGTCATATAGTGCTGCCTTGATGCTAGAAGACCATGTCTTTATCAGTTCTCTAACTGATGTGGAATGTAAGCCATAAGTTACAACAGCTTGCCTAATTTCATTGATATCATTCATTCCTATAGGTATCCATCTATCTTCTTTGTATACTTTGGGGCCTTTAGAAATTGATGCTTTGTCAGAGTAGATTCAAAGGTAAAAAGCTAAAACCCTGGGTAAGTCATCTCTGATATCTACTGGTGATGATGAATCCTCTCCTTGTGCCTTCTTTCCGTGTTCATCAGATCTAATAATTTCCTCAATCATTTCAAATCTTTTTCCTATTGTCCTTTGCAAATCCTGAATCTCCTGGCCTTTATAAATTTCTAGGGATTTCTTTGAGGCACCTATCCTCTAGTCCTCGTTCTGAACATGTGATTCTAAGGTCTCAAGTTTCTCCTTTGAAGATAATACCTCATCTTTGGACATTACTTGGATAGCATGCAGATTGCCATCCTGGAAAGATACTTTATCTGCTAACCTATCATAACTTTTAACAAATTTTGATTGTCAAATTCAACAGTATGAATTCTTTTCAGATAATTTCTCAGTACCCTTAGATATGCATTCAATTTTATCTGTCAAGTTAATGTTACCCTCTTTAATAGTATTAATTTTTTTCAGGTAACTTTTGATTTTCAATGTAATCAATCCTGTCAACTAGCTTTTCATTATTAGTCTGTAAAGACTATTCTTCTTTAATGATATACTATGAAGTCTGAATCATCTAAGTCTGTCTTTATTGTGGATTTGTAATTATTTTCTGACCAGGAAAGCTTATTAAAATAATAAAGCAGCTAGTATAGGACTAAGGCTGCTTTGCTTTTTGGCTCCATCCAGTCCATCATGGCAGAGGTCTCTTCACTGCCTGTGAGATTGCCAGGTGGGAGCCATCCTCACCACCTCAACTCTGGTAACCAATTGGCATGTGATGCCACCAAGTTACTTGCAGCAAACTGGCCACAAACACCATTTATATGCTCAGCCTTCTGAAAGAACCAGCATATGTGCTGGTAACATGACAGGAAACTGCAAGGACTTTTTTTTCTACCACTGAATCAGAAAGACCTCTTATAAAGGAAATGCAATATGCAGCCAGCAAGCAGAACCCATCCAGAAAAAAAAATGTGGCTAAATTTTGTTTTTAGTGTCTATAATTTCTTTCCAAGACTTCTTAGGTTTTATTTGGATTTAGCTAACAAAATTTGGAGCACCAATTTGTTGTAAGAGGCTGCTTGTTTGTTCCCAGTTGCTTTGCCCCAAAATAACCACACAGAAACTATTTTAATTAAATTACTGCTTGGTCTATTAGCTCTAGATACTTATTGGCTAGCTCTTACATTTTAATTTACCCATTTATATTAATCTGTGTTTTGTCACATGGCTGTGGCTTACCAGCAAGTTTTTGGCTCATCCGTTCCCACTGGTGGGTACATGGCATCTCCTGAGTCTGCCTTCTTTCTCCCAGCATTCAGTTTAGCTTTCTCCACCAAGCTCTATTCTGATAAGCTACTGGCCGAAACAGCTTCTTTATTCATTAACCAATAAAAGCAACAAATATACAGAAAAACTTCCCATACCACACATGCACGAAATTATAGAAATTAATACCATTTTATATTACATTTAGATAACAGGCAATAATGTACCTGTCTATTGAGGTCAAATGCAAATTCAAATGACTTTTTCAGGGACATGTAAATTATCTTTCAAAATAAATCTTCATGGGATCACTTACTGGCCTGAAATGTTTCAAGTAGACTAAATTAACTGGGCAGAAAGTCCTCAGGATCTTCCTGTCTTTAAACTCCAGGTGCTAAGATAACAAGCACACACTAATACAGCTGGTTTGAGGTTTTAAGCTTGTTCATTTGTCTTTCCTTTTTATTTTTAATTTACATAATTTCTGATGATCAAATCTAAGCCCTGAAATCACTCTAATCACTGAGCCACCTATCTAGCACTGAATACAACTATTTGTCATTATTATAACATTAAATATGAAATTTAAATGTTTAATCACATAGTCTCATCAACTCAACTGATTTGAGAGAAGAGATTATTTGATAATTAAAAGATATTTCTTCAAGTAAAAATGATTTAACGCTACACTGATATTGGCACCTTTAAATCTCATAAGACAAAAATGTACTGTCATAGATTAAAGTCAAAGATAAGTTATATTTGAGCTATACTTAATGTATAAAAACAGGAATAACTCTGAAACCTACAACTTTATATTGTACAATTATAAACACACACAAACACGCAATTATTCAGAGAGGGAAAAGACAAATATTTGACAGTGTAACAAAATAACCTCAGATAGGTGGTAAAGACCAAACTACAATTAAAGCTTTCTGTCTTGTTTGTGTTAGCATTCTGGAAGATTTTCTGAGGCAGCAGATGGCTTGCCTCCAGATGGTGGTACATCTGGTCAGACTTTCCATATTTTGGAAAATTTAAATTTTCCATATTGCCATTCTCTTCTTCAGGCTTAGTATGGAAACAATCATGTTAAGAGCATAAAGGATACACTTATTATTTTGTGTTTTGACTATAAAAGTATATACAAAAATCCTTGTATAGTTTTGTGAACACAATAATAACACTTCCAAACTTACTACTTCTTTATATCAAGTATCAAATGTTAGTCCAAATATAAAGAAACATTTTTCTTTAGATAAATAGTTTGAAGATCTGATGAAATGATCATCATTCACCCTATCATATTTTCTTCTGACAGGTGGTTATATGATATTGCAAACCTAAAAAAAAGATACTGAAATTAATTATTTCTAGTATAGAAAATCAAACTAAATGTGTTAATATGTTCTGCAACTCTATTGTTGAAAAAGCTGAGACAGCAGGATTATGACTCCATGGCTTTCATAACTAAACAAGAGAATCTGACTAAAAAGTACAATCAATTTTTAAAAATCTGGATGATTATTGCAATTGGTAATGGTTATGGGTCATCTTTTATAATTACATCACAATGCAGCATGATGTATGTCCTTAAAACAATTAATGACTGTGTGTGTAATGATGGGTGTCTTCTTTTTACATAATTTTAGGCAATATATCACTCAAAAGAAATGTGGGTTATATAGTAAAATTTATGAGATGAGAGGAATAGGTCTAAATGGTTGAGAAAATGGGAGATTCAGAAGATATGAATAAATGTGCCATGAAATCACAAGAGAGAACTTCTTCAGGGAAAAAAATCAACCATGAAACAGATGATAACAGGGACAAATGGAAAACTGGGAGAAAGTATCCAATGTATATTGTTATATATGTATGAAAATGCCACCTTGAAAGTCCTTTTTTGATATTAGTATAAATTAGTATAAAGGATATTAACTAAATTTAAAAAACATAGGGAAAGACTATTTCTATTTATTGTATTTTTATGATATATTTTTTAAAAGACAAAAATTAGTAAAAGAAAATACTGTTTTGGTGAGAATCTTTTGTGAAGGAAAATATTGTATTTTTATTACAGATTAACAATGTTCTGAATCCATTACAGAATTCCCAGTTCTAGATACTGATGGCTGATGAACTGAAGATCAAATGGCTATTCTAGGCTGTTAGATCAGGGATGAGACAGCTTAACCAACAGCATATCAAGAAAAATGTGTATTTTTAAATCACTTTGTTATTTTGAAAGAAGTGCTTTTCTCAGCTCTTCCATTGGGCCTCAGGTTTCGGGATTTTTTTCCTTACCATTCTGTTAATATTGCTCAAATTAATAAAAAAAATTAGAAATGTAAACAAAACACAAGATTAAAAAATCATAAGAATTACTCATAAAAAATACTTGACAGCATTTGACACCCTATATGTTAAGCTTAAATTTTGAGTTTATCTACAAAGATTGACCCAGTTGTTAACAACATCTAACAGTCCTAAAATTTGAGATCATGAAATCAGGAACTTTTCTAATAAATTCATTCACATATCTGTCTATATATTTTGGTTACAGTCACTGGTAGAACTGTGTCATGGGAGACTTAGAACAAAAAGATTACAAACTGGTTCAATATACAAAGAAAAGTATTGACTAACTAATATTAAAAAACTTCATATAACAACTCTAATTGTAATATAAAAATTAAAAATTATAGAAAAAATTTTTTACATACACATATAAAAGTAATGGTATTAGACATTAACATTCTGTTAAAAAGTACTATCTAAATTTTATAATTTCAGATATATTTTCAAAACTCAGAAATTAGTTTTAGCCATGGTGGTAGTATCTGTAAAGTAACTCCATTTGGCCTGAATGCTGGTACTATTACCTAGCAGTCAGTCCATCTCTGGGTAAAATTCATATTGGTCCCACCCTTCTTTACTTGGAAGAAATCAAATGGACAATGATTATAAAAGTGTCTAGGAAAAGAATATTCAGATCCTGAAGTTAGGCTTGCCAAAAGAAATTAACTTCTCTATAACTTTAATGGCAAATGAAGGATTTTTAATGTCAATGAGGATTAAGCAGAGTTATATATAGGGAAATGTTTAAGTATACTCATTCTGCCATACTAAAAAACTTCAGATTTCTACTGTGGAAATATTCAATAGCTTCTAGCATTTAATTAAAATTTATGTGATGTAATATGATTAGTGAAAGAATTTATACTTAAGAATACTAGCATTTAATGACATTGAGTAAAGAATTTTTACATCATTTTCTAGTCCTGAGGATTTCCCTTTTACATGCCATTTAATCATGTCACTTTAAATAAGTATTTGAAAGTATCAATGATCCAAGAAGAAAGGGTATCTTGCTTATGGAATTAGAATTAGAGAATAAAACATAGAGAAGAAAAAAGACAGGGCCAAAGAAGGAAATAAACTAAAGGCCATTTGAGGGATTATATGTAAAATTAATACTCTAAAATCTTCTTAAAATATATACATATATAAAGGCTACCTAATTGAAATTTCCAAATAAAGAGATAGAGCCCATGAGTGATCTCTTAGCCCTAAATGATGCTTCCAATATGGGGAACGGGTCACATACAATCAAGTTGTTAATCAAAGGAACTCATGGGAAACTTGGATCAACTTAGGCTATTGGCAAAACNCAATTTTTAAAAATCTGGATGATTATTGCAATTGGTAATGGTTATGGGTCATCTTTTATAATTACATCACAATGCAGCATGATGTATGTCCTTAAAACAATTAATGACTGTGTGTGTAATGATGGGTGTCTTCTTTTTACATAATTTTAGGCAATATATCACTCAAAAGAAATGTGGGTTATATAGTAAAATTTATGAGATGAGAGGAATAGGTCTAAATGGTTGAGAAAATGGGAGATTCAGAAGATATGAATAAATGTGCCATGAAATCACAAGAGAGAACTTCTTCAGGGAAAAAAATCAACCATGAAACAGATGATAACAGGGACAAATGGAAAACTGGGAGAAAGTATCCAATGTATATTGTTATATATGTATGAAAATGCCACCTTGAAAGTCCTTTTTTGATATTAGTATAAATTAGTATAAAGGATATTAACTAAATTTAAAAAACATAGGGAAAGACTATTTCTATTTATTGTATTTTTATGATATATTTTTTAAAAGACAAAAATTAGTAAAAGAAAATACTGTTTTGGTGAGAATCTTTTGTGAAGGAAAATATTGTATTTTTATTACAGATTAACAATGTTCTGAATCCATTACAGAATTCCCAGTTCTAGATACTGATGGCTGATGAACTGAAGATCAAATGGCTATTCTAGGCTGTTAGATCAGGGATGAGACAGCTTAACCAACAGCATATCAAGAAAAATGTGTATTTTTAAATCACTTTGTTATTTTGAAAGAAGTGCTTTTCTCAGCTCTTCCATTGGGCCTCAGGTTTCGGGATTTTTTTCCTTACCATTCTGTTAATATTGCTCAAATTAATAAAAAAAATTAGAAATGTAAACAAAACACAAGATTAAAAAATCATAAGAATTACTCATAAAAAATACTTGACAGCATTTGACACCCTATATGTTAAGCTTAAATTTTGAGTTTATCTACAAAGATTGACCCAGTTGTTAACAACATCTAACAGTCCTAAAATTTGAGATCATGAAATCAGGAACTTTTCTAATAAATTCATTCACATATCTGTCTATATATTTTGGTTACAGTCACTGGTAGAACTGTGTCATGGGAGACTTAGAACAAAAAGATTACAAACTGGTTCAATATACAAAGAAAAGTATTGACTAACTAATATTAAAAAACTTCATATAACAACTCTAATTGTAATATAAAAATTAAAAATTATAGAAAAAATTTTTTACATACACATATAAAAGTAATGGTATTAGACATTAACATTCTGTTAAAAAGTACTATCTAAATTTTATAATTTCAGATATATTTTCAAAACTCAGAAATTAGTTTTAGCCATGGTGGTAGTATCTGTAAAGTAACTCCATTTGGCCTGAATGCTGGTACTATTACCTAGCAGTCAGTCCATCTCTGGGTAAAATTCATATTGGTCCCACCCTTCTTTACTTGGAAGAAATCAAATGGACAATGATTATAAAAGTGTCTAGGAAAAGAATATTCAGATCCTGAAGTTAGGCTTGCCAAAAGAAATTAACTTCTCTATAACTTTAATGGCAAATGAAGGATTTTTAATGTCAATGAGGATTAAGCAGAGTTATATATAGGGAAATGTTTAAGTATACTCATTCTGCCATACTAAAAAACTTCAGATTTCTACTGTGGAAATATTCAATAGCTTCTAGCATTTAATTAAAATTTATGTGATGTAATATGATTAGTGAAAGAATTTATACTTAAGAATACTAGCATTTAATGACATTGAGTAAAGAATTTTTACATCATTTTCTAGTCCTGAGGATTTCCCTTTTACATGCCATTTAATCATGTCACTTTAAATAAGTATTTGAAAGTATCAATGATCCAAGAAGAAAGGGTATCTTGCTTATGGAATTAGAATTAGAGAATAAAACATAGAGAAGAAAAAAGACAGGGCCAAAGAAGGAAATAAACTAAAGGCCATTTGAGGGATTATATGTAAAATTAATACTCTAAAATCTTCTTAAAATATATACATATATAAAGGCTACCTAATTGAAATTTCCAAATAAAGAGATAGAGCCCATGAGTGATCTCTTAGCCCTAAATGATGCTTCCAATATGGGGAACGGGTCACATACAATCAAGTTGTTAATCAAAGGAACTCATGGGAAACTTGGATCAACTTAGGCTATTGGCAAAACTATTGAATTCTCTCTAAAAACTGACCATAAAACCCTATTGCTGAAGATAACACCTAAACAATACATTGAACATGAAGTCAATAACTTTTGCCTCTATGAAGCTAATGCCAATGGGACAAGCAGTGATTTAATTAATGCAGTTTCTGTGTGATTATTTTGGTTCTGAGCGCTGGGTGGCTTGGAAATAAACAAGCAGTCTCCCTACAACAAACGGTGCCCACATGACCAACTAAATTCCATATAAACCTGAGAGAGATTGAGGAGGCATCCTAGACACAAAAGAACAGAGATAAGCATTGTTTGGTAGTAGCATTTTTGGGTGTGCTCTGTTTGCAAGAAGCAAGCAGAGACATGGATTATTTAAGAGAGGTATTCCTGATTTAGTAGTAGCAGGAAAAAAAAAAGCCACACCATTTTGAAATGCCAGCTTTCTGGAGGTCCAGCCATGGAGCATTTAAATGGGTTTTGTGAATAGAGTGTTACGACTTTTATAATGACAACATAGATGTGTCTGAAAATGGCAATGTACATGGCTCTCAGAGGCAGCAAACAGCTCTGCCATGCATGCCGAGGTAGAGCAAGCAGGCAGTGCCATATTTTCCCTAGAAATGCCACAACATAGGTTTTTAAGAAGCCCTTAGTATTTTGAGAAAGTGCATGAAGACAAATTCAGATGGAAAAGACCTCTAAATAGGTCACAGTATTGGGTAAGTATGCACAGGCTTGGGAGAAAAAGAAAAAGAGTATAGAGAGTTATAAAAGAAATTAAATAGTTTATAAAAATAGAACAAAATCTTTAAAGAGACAGTAAATTTGTAGAAAAATTAATAGGAATAAAGAAAATAAGCCACATAAAGATGGAATATACACAGAGAGTGTGTTTATGTATATTATGTTTTCTTTGTTTTTTTGTGTGTGTCTGTGAAGTAGCTAAGTACATAGAGACATTTTACAGGTTGCTCAGCTAACCCACCATGTATATTATAATGGTATTTTGACTTTAGAATTTGGGTCTAAGGATATGTTGCTTTGGAAAAGAGGTTATTCTTTTATTTCCACAGAGGATGAGAACTTGTGGATTCATTCTAGGCTAATGTGGTTTGATCAACCATGATCCCCTGAAAGTTCACCTTGAACACCCCTCAAAAAATTACTTTGCCCAACAAAAGCAGGAATCAGTTTGGAGAGAACTATGCCCAAATTCCACAAATATTGTTTATAAATATTTTTTATATTTTAAAGTTGGATATGCTACAGAGATTTGCCTAGGTATGGATCTTGGGTTTTTAATACAAATTTAATGTCTTTTTTGTTATAGTGTTTATATGTATATTTCTGCTTTTGATTAAGATAGTGTTTGTGCAGCTCATTTGAAAATGTAATGTATAATTGGGTATATAGGTTAGTAGAGAATTATCTATAATAGTCAAACTTGTAGTCATGTTAGTTAGACTTTCTAGATGTACAGAGATATGTTTCAGATATGTAGATATTCTTAAATATTTCAAAGACTATAGAATATGGCTTTTAAAATGTTTAAAAATTTAGGACTTTTCAGTCAATGAGACACATCTGCTGCTGGCATCACCAATCTACTTCAAGAGGAAAATTGGGATTGAAGAGGCTCCTTTTGGAGTTTGTTAGCCATTTGTGCAAGAAACTGCTCTTGCCTGGACTGCTTGATTGTATGCCATGTGAACTGGACATCCAGGTTCCACAGAGAAATGACTGCTGGACTAGCCTAGAAGTGAGATGGTCCTTTGAAGTTCCTGCTACACAAAAGATTCTACCAAATATTCTGTAGGACACATAGGACACAGAAAAATGTGACAGACAAACTACCAATATAGGCAGAACTGTCTTTAAAATGTTCTGCTTCATGGAAAGTCTGCTGGATCCTATGGGTCTGTAGGCTGAGATGGATGGATGCCCCAGTGGAACAGAAGAACTTTGGGTGACTGTCCAGGTAACAAGATATTTCTGTTAATTCTAGTGTTTTAGAAGTTGCTTACAATACTATTCCTGTTTACCTAGATAATGCTATAGCCTTCTGGAATCTTTGATGGAGTTAAGGAATTGATAGTTATAATTTTCCTTGGTTGTGATAAAAGATGAAGAATATAAATATTGTAACTGTAATTCTTGTTTGATGTTGTTTTATTATATGCAATTTTACTACGTTAAAGTTAAAACTTTCCTTTTTCATTTAAACAGAAAAGGAGAGGTGATGTGTTATTCCCCTCTGCATGCTGTGATTACTATTAATGAATAAAGAAACTGGTTTGGACATATAGCAAGGCAGAACTTAGCTAGGTGGGGAAAACTAAGCTAAATTCTTGGAGGAATAAGTTGGAGTCAAAGAGAAGCCATGTCGCCCTGCCAGAGACAGACGTTTGGCACTGTACCTGGTAAGACACAGCCTCGTGGTGATAACCAGATTATTAGAAATGGGTTAAACTAAGATATAAGAGCTAGTTGATAGAGCTAATGGGCCAAGACATGATTTAATTAATACAGTTTCTGTGTGATCATTTCAGGTCTGAGCTGCCTGGCAGCTAGGAAACAAACAAGTGGTCGCCCTACAACAGCAAAAGACACCATCATTTGTACAAAACAATAACGTAAAGAATGGAAAGTTTACCAACTCTGCATCTGACAGAGAACAAATTTCCAAAATACATAAAGATTTCAATAAATTAGATATTAAAAAGCCAAACAATGCTATCAAATTGTATGGCACAGATCTAAATACAGAATTCTTAGTGGAGAAGCTCAAATGGCTGGAAACTACTTAAGGAAATGTTAAATATCCATAGCCATCATGATAATGCAAATCAAAACTGCTTTGAGATTTTACATTACACCAGTCAGAATAGTTGTAATATCAATAGGATAAGTCACTATTCTTGCTGGCAAGGTTGTGGAACAATGGAAACACTCATCCACTGTCAGTAGGAATGCAATATTGTATGGCCACTATGTAAATAAGTATGCTATTTCTCATAATGATTGGAATTATTCTTCCTAAATACCCAATTATACCACTTTTGGTATATTGCTAAAGGATTATTTACCCTCCCACAAGGACACTTGCTCTACCATGTTCATTGTTGCTCTATTCACAATAGGCCGAAATGGGAAATAATCTGGATGTCCCTCAATGGAAGAAAGGATAAAGCAATTTAGTACATTGACACAATAGAGTAATACTCAGGTGTGTACAAAGTAAATTAGAGACAAAAGGAAGGAAGTATAAAAATTCATCTTAAGAGAAGTAATACAGATCCTGAATGTAGTATGATTAATAAAAATTTTGAATGTAGCACAATAATTGTAGCATGCATTCACTCATATGTGGATATTATTAACTAACTAAATGATAATGAAGCTACAATCAAAAGACCCTTAGAGGAAGTTTCTAGGTGGGATGCATTTATCTCACTGGGAAATACAATAGATTTATGGGTGAACTGTGGTTAGGGGGTTGGCTCAAATGCAAGGATTAGGTGGGGACAGAAAGGGAATATGGGAACAGAAAGCTGGAATTGATAGGCATTTGAGGTGGGGACAGAGAGGGAATATGGAAACAGAAAGCTAGAATTTATAGCTATTTGAGGACACAATACAGAAGAAACATTCTTAAATATATGATCATCTTAAATGAAATCTCCAAATAATAGGAGAATCATAGTCCCATTGCCCTTCTCTTATCATCGAATGAAACTTCCCATACTGGGACAGGGTTACACATAATTAAATTGTTAGTTGGGGTGTTTCTAGGAAATCTCCAAACAACCCCAGTTATTTCTTAGAAAATAGGTTGCTCTTCACAAATTAACAACAAAGACCCCTTGTTGAAGATACATAACTCATTGAACATAGAGAGGTTAAGTTGTATAGCTTGCATGCCATAGTGTGTTTGTTATGTATAGGAAGGTACTCTACAGCTACCGAAAGGGAAATCTATTTGCAACACAGCCACAAAAACTTTGTTCTACAATACTGTCCTGCCTACAAAATATGCTAGAGTAATGGTCGCACAAATATTGTGGAAGTAACCAACAGATGTTTGATTTGACTTAATGCATGTTATACAAGATAAAATCCATACCTGACACAGCTTGGGTGACCAAGAACTAGATTCTAGATAGCCCAGAGACCTAGGTTCAAACCAAATGCTACAGATCTTTGAAAAAATAGTGATGGAATGATTCCCAATGATATTATGCTCTACTCATCGATCAGAACCTTGTTTAACCTTCATCAGAGAAAAATCTTCCTTCAGCACAGGGGAACAAATACTAAGAACTACAGTCATATATGAGAGAGAGAGAGAGAGAGAGAGAGAGAGAGAGAGA
>LOEQ01004899.1:7489-18853 GCA_001685075.1 Bramus lutescens | reverse complement strand
TGGACTTCCCACAGGGCAGGGAACCCTGACTGCTCTTAGGACTGGAGAGGAAGGCGTAGCGGGAGGGAGGTGGGAGGAGGGGAAGAGGTGGTAATTTTTAATAAATAAATAAATATGTCCATTTAGTAGTGTCACTTCTTAAAAGAAGGAAATAGAGCTTATAGAGCTTTTGATAAATTCAAGTTTGCATTTATACATTATTATTACATCATAATAAAATTTAGGATGATTAGCAAAATTTAAATATTTATAAAACAGCACATGAGTGAAAATATACACATATACCTATTTTCTCAGTAACTGTGAGGCTTATATATCCCTTCTCATTTCTGGAAGAAAATAGAGTGATAATTGTTCTAAACCACATGTTGATAGACTCATTTAAACTATTATTTTACATAAGCATGTGTATTTTTTTACCTCTAATTTAAATTTTATGGGCCTTATTTGGTATTTCATTAAATGAAATATTTATAAGGAAAGGAAAAGAAGTTTAAACAAATTACTTAGCATTATTTCTAGTAAAATATTCACATATTATACAAAATATATGCCATAGTTTTATAATAATTTAACATCTGACAAGAAAAAATTATTTTTCAAAGTTTTTGAGAAAGTCCCATAAGTAGATGTAATCAACATACAAATCACATTGGTATATTTTGTGTATGTACATCGCCAGAGTGGACAATGGAATTTAGCCTAAAAACAGAAAAAAAATGCTCTTAATTTCCTGTGTCTATGACCTTAATTAAAAGGAATCTTTACCGTGTCATTTACCTTAGGCATTTTCTGCTCTAATTTTATTTTTTCCCTCTGTTCCTCCAAACTACAGTTCTCATGCAAATGATTCCTTCCCTTTGCATTTATCTTCTTTATTTTCTTCGTGAGAAACTGTATCAAATAATCGAAGTAGCTCATTGTAGAGCTTGGCTGCGGAATCACCTGGCCTCGGAAGATAAAAGCCTTTCTTGTGTAGCCCTAAGACTCTATACGTTTTAGCTTACTCCTTGTAGAATAGAACTTTGACTGCATTCCCACTGTTAGGGTTAACCCAGTGCCTGTGGTTTAAAAGACATTGTGGTGTAAAGGATGCTATGAACAGTATAGCATTGCAGAGCTGCTTTTTTACGGAACTAAACTTGGCCACGCAAAAGAAAGGACAGGCACAACTTTTTATAATGTGGGAAAAAGTTCTGCCTTCATAATATCAATCCACAAAGCAAACCACACCTTCCTCCCTTCCTCGTTTACTGCCTTCTTTTCCTCAAAATTATTTCAGAACATTCTTCACATTGATTCAAGCCACATGAAGATCTAGTGGATTCCTCAAAAACATAGTGAAATTAGATTTCCCATTTTAAAATACTGAAATAATATGTCTTCTTAGGTATAAAAAATGTAGTATTTTTTTCCCTTATAAAAGTTCCATGTAATTGTTAATAATCATGTATTTTGTTCAAGTTATACGTTGTTTCTTGTTGATAGTTTATACTGCTAAAGGAATTTAACAACATTGTAAAAAGATTTCTGTAGTCACTCTGAATGTTATCTCTAAACATCATAAAAATTAGATTGTATTCTTTAGAAATTTAAAAGAATAAAGCAAAACTTCCCTGGAAGGTAAAACAAGATATTTGTTCCATATTTATGTAGTTAATTTACAGAGACATAATGTGGACTTTGCTGATTTTCTATTTTCACTTATATTTCAGGAAGGGGAGAGCAATTGGCTATGATTATTGATAACCCCCACCTCTGCCTGCTTAAGCCCTATGAACAATGAATACCACATATATCTTTTGTTGTTAATTAGCGCTCAGATAAAACTACCAATATTAGAGTGTTTTGGCAATATGATATAAATATTAATATCTAATTCATCTAATATTTAATTCATCTTTGCACCAAATCCCCATCAGATTGTTCTGTTTTAAAAATGTTTTGTAAGGAAAATCCTAAGAAAATTACCAAATGAAGACTCATTTGTCTCCTCCATTGTTATGCAGTTTTGGAATTTTAGAATGTATAATGAATTTTATTATTTTCCAATCCATCAGTAATTTTTTACTTAATATTTCCAGTCTTCTTTGAGACAGTGAGAAGAAAAGTAAGTTACAAGAATGATATAAAATGGGGAGTAGACATTCAGAGACATCGCTGCATGATTCTTTATTTGAGGTCAATGAATTTCAATGATTCATTTCTTCTCAGCCATGTTTATGTGACTATATTTCCTGGGATGGATTAAATTGACCAGAAACTAATGTAAGCAGAGTGAAGAATTAATAAGGTCTTCAAACCATTTTATTTATTAGTAGTGTGTAGTAAATTCAAGAAGTAAATTTTTCATCCATAAATTGGAGAGAGGCTTATATTTCTTCTATTATGAATGTTTTGTAGGAGAGGTACAAATTAACATATTCACTGAATGCACTACATTAAGTATCTGCCAGACTGCCTTTGATGATAGTGTATTCATTTGACATTTAATAATACTTATGCCAAAGTATGAAACACCCTGAAGTACAATTTCAGGAATACTTTTATCAGATAAAAGTATAAATAAAGAAAAAATTAGAGTTAGCATATGCACTTTTATCTTTATGCACACACATACATACATGCATATGTTTTTATTAACTGAGTTCTGTCTTGTTAAAGTGTGCATGCTCTGAGATACAAGATTCTAAGCACTAATAGTCTGTGATAAAGCAACAATTCACTTTCTCCTGGAGAAGGTAATTATTTTGTTTTGAAACTGATGGTGGGATATGAAGAGGAAGAAAAATATCCTTTAATAAATTAATAACTTTTGTATAATGTCATGTATACATGAGTGATCTATGAGTATAATATGTCTCATACAATTTCAATCAGAAGTAAGTGCATATGGCATAGTGTTTTTTTGTTTATGAGTCTATTCTGTAAACTATAGTAAACATGGTATCTTTTTATGAAGTCCACAAGCTGTCTTTCTCATGATTTGCTGGGCTTATCACAGGCTGTGATAGTGGCCATGCTGGTTAAAATTGTGTTTCAATACTTTTGATAATGTGAATATATGTTCCGAATCACATGTTGAAAAGTCAAGGTTTACAATTGTCTGATAGAAATCTAAGTTAAATTAACACCTCATACATAATTAAAGAAAATTCTAGCATCTATGGCAAGTTTTTGGAATGACTGTATTTTGAATTTTAAGAATGTATTTATTCATTCAAGTATTTTTAATAATAATTTTGAAGTATAATCTTATAAAATATAAACACACACACACACACACACACACACACATATATATATATATGCATATAGTGTCTTTTGTACCAAAACCAAGACTCTTCTATCTTTTCTGTTCATTATGCTTACTATTCATTCAATCTAACCAGTTTTAACTTGTTAGGGGTTACATGGATAGTATCTTTGTGAAGTAAAGCCAAAATTTTGTTCTAACTTTCATACAATGACTTGTTTGGTTCTATTCATTACTTATGAGTTCCATCATGTTGAAGAAGAGGTAATCTGATGAAGATGTTAAAGGGCTAAGAGATAAACCCTGGTCCTGCTCTTTAGCCTTATAGCTGAACTCTTCAGACTGGGGCACCTACATCAGGGAGGGATGAGTTAGCATCTCTGAGGATGAAACCAGAGTTAAATTTAAAGACACATATGAAATACAAAAACACGGGGTCAGCTACTTTTATAGGGCTGTAGGCAGCATCTTCTGTGACTTCTCCCTTTGTGGGGGATCCTCACATATTTCTCAACATTCAGATGTTTCTGAGGTGAAGGGCATTCCACACACATGGTCCAGCTATGGAGGCAGAGCAATGATGCTATATTGGTTCTCACATTTAGTTTTGGATATAAAATTCACTGGGGATGATAAGAAATTCTAGTTTATCTGGAATTATTCTCACATCTTCATAGTTCCTTTGTTCTGCCATACATTCTGGTATGAAAGATGTATACTATATCTATGCAGTGAAACCCAGAGACAAGGGTTCCAGGACACTTGAAGAATTCCATGTCTTGATGCTTCCACAGAGTCAATAGAGAAAAATCTTTAAAAACTTTAATTAATAAACTAAAAATTCCATCAGAAGAAGGAACTAAATGTCCTACCTTGTACCTCAACTGATTTACAGAAATTGAAAATGCATTTTCTTTTCTTTTTTTTCTGGTTCACTTAATTCAATTTCAATATAGGTGTATCCATAAGCTGCTCTCACCAACAAGGAAGTTGAGTACTTTAAGACCACAGCTTAAGCAACCTAGCTCTCCAGACTCTCTGTGAAAAATTGTTAAAATGTTATCATATATTTGTTCTGGAGTTGTGTGATTTAAAAATATATATGTGTAAGAATTGACTTTATTTGGTTTATTGGCATTGGTACATTGTAGTGTTTTAAAAACTAAAAATAATTATTGCTATCTCTTTGGTATTCACTAACTATATTATGGTGTGGGCATTAGGACAAAATTCAGGTTTACAATTAAAGTAGAATGTTTATAGCTGTGTTAACTAAAAATGACATAGGTGTAAATTTATGGCACGAAAAAGATTATATTTAACTATGTGTTAAAGCAAGACAGACACACATAGAGTAACAGACACAAAAACACATGCAGAGAGAGAGAGAGAGAGAGAGAGAGAGAGAAACAGACATACATATGGAGTGAGAGAAGCCAACGTTCTATCTACCTGAAAGTGTTTACAGAACACAAAGAATCTACATAATGAAAATTTACAAGACTGTGAGAATGGATCAGAATGCACCTAATGCATTTATATGTGGGAAATAAAATATGCAATTTATTGTATTGATTTTCCTGCTATCAATGATGCAACAATCCTGATAACTTTACCTTCTTTTCCAAGAACTCTTAATCAAGATGACTTTATTTTATAGTATATGCATAATGACCACATGAGGCAAGATGACTAGAATTTTATTATGTTGATTTACCTTTGTTAATAAAATAAACAATAAAGAAAAATAAACATAACCACATTTTCTATGCTGTGAAATAAGAACTGTTTGATTAAGAGAGAAGCTTGATGAAATGATGTTGTAGAGATAATAAAATTCAATTTTATTTTTCTTATATTTTAAAGGTTACATATTATCTTGAGTATTTGTTGAAGTAATCCTTAACTGTTCAGAATATTGAAACTTTTGACTGATACAAAGTTGATGGCATTCTAAAACCTATTCTTTTGTTCAAGATTTAAGACAAAACATGAACTTATAAGCCTGATACTCATCAAAGTAATTTTAGTTTATGTACTGCAAGTCAATGTGAATAAATTTATATTATATTTTAATAAACATGAATTTACTAGATGCTATTGACAATAGGTATGATTCACAAAAGACATTTTGTTAATGTTATTTGTATATCTAAGCTTTCATGGCGAATTTTAAACTTTACATATANTCAGTAGAATACTGGAAAACATTTCAAGTTGGATATGAGATTAAGTCTCAGTTGTCAAATAATGGCCCTATAAACATGAGAACCCGAATATAAATCACCAAAATCCACATAAAATTGTAAAATATGTAGAATTTCATAAATCTATCATCTATCATCCCACCCAGCACTTATGGAGTGACTGAAATATCTTTAGGGTTCACTTGCTCGACAATTTAGCTTAATTGGTGTATTCAAGAATCATTCAGGGAAACTATCTCACACACTTAGGCAGAGAGGCATTGAGGGAAGCACCTAGCATTGACAACTACATGAACTTGAGCACATTTGTTAGTCTACTATGGTACACAAAAAATATGCACACAAATAGAATACAAATGCACTAAAATGTTGATATAATAATGCAGCCTTGTTTGTTTGGTGGGAAATATTTATTTGCTATTATATCAACTTCTTTTAAATTATTTTCACAGCTGTAGTTTTTTTCTCATATATATAATTATATTCTTATATATTACATATTTATCTCATATATAATTAGTATGAGAGGATAACCTATTTTTAATAAAAATAAACTATTCATATAATATAATTATATACATATATATATANATATATATATATACAATTATATATTATTGAAAATGGATTCTTCTCTCATACAACACATTCAAACAGCAGTTCCCCACCCTCCACTCCTCCTACCTCCCTCCTCTTCTCACCTTTAGGTTCGCTACAGTTCACTTTCTGTTTCCTCTCCCAAAAAGATCAGGACTCCAAAAGACAACAGCCAAACAGGCACAACAAGATTCAGTAAAACAAACTGAAAGTTCTCATATGGAGGCTGAAGAAGGTAAGCCTATAGAAGGAAAAGAGTCTCAGAAGCTCAAAAACATGTCAGAGATACACCCACTCCTACTTTCTGGATTCCCACAAAAACACCAATCTAACAGCTATAACAAACCCAAAGAACAGAATCAGAAGCACGCTGGCCTGGTGCTTGTGACCTCAGTTTCTCTGAGACCATATAATCTCCGCATAGTTGAGTTTATATTCTCTTGGTGTCCTTCATCTCCTCTGATTCCTACTCGTCCTTCTGTCCTGTTCCCAGGGTTCTCCTAACTCTGAGGGGAGCAACCCAATGGAGACCTCCAATTTAGACTCTCACTCTGCACCTATCTGCAGCTGGGGAGAGACACTGACAATGACTTGAGAAGGCTATAATCTATGCGTATATCAGAATATTATTAAAAATCATTTCATTAATTTTAAGATCAGTCCTGTTTGGTTCTACTATTGCATCATGTCATTTTTTGACAGTTAAGTAATAAATATTTCATTTTGTAAATGTACCACATTTTCTTTATTCATTCTTCAGTTAAAGGAAATCTAGGTTGTTCTCACTCTGACTATTATGAATAAACCCCAGTAAACAAAGTTAAAGAAGTTTCCTTGTGTTAGGATGGAGCATCATTTGGGAATATATACCAGAGTGGTATAAATGGGTCTTGGGGTGTATATTGATCCCATTTTTCTTAGAAAATCCACGTTTATTTCCAAAGTGGCTGTACAAGTTTGTACTCCCACTAGAAATGGAGGACTGTTCACCCTTCTTTACATGAGCTATAACTTGTTTTATTGATCTTAGTCATTCTGACAGATGTAAGATTATTGGGGGAGGCTGCTTGTTCTTCCCCGGCTGCTCAGACCTGAAATAACCACACAGAAACTACGCTATTTGTGATACTGTTTGGCCAACAGCTTAAGCATATTTCTGGCTAACTCATATCTTAAATTAACCCAATTCTATTAATCTGTGTTTCACCACCTGGCTGTGGCTTACCAAAGAGAAAACTGTACATTAACCACAAACCTCTCAGCCTAAAATATGTTATGACTACAAAATGTGTCATGGTGAACATATATAGTGATGCAGAACATTAGAATTGGTGATCATGGGCATGGAGGAAAATCTATTACTCAGCTCATAGAACATAACAATGAAGTAACTCCCACTTCCATATTTGTTTAGCAATGGATTTGAGCATCATTAAACCTCTTACAGAGAAGATTCTTCTTGGAGCAGATGATATTTAACAGAGATCTACAGCTAAAAAATTCAAAGAGAATGAGAGAATTTGGAGCACTAAACACTAAATAGAGTGTCTGTGTCAAACCTGCCCACTAATATTCAGAGATTATTCACTTGAGCTCTGAAGGGAGAAATTGATGGACACATTTCATTTGGACTGAATGTTCTAAGATCTCTCACTCTTTGCTTAATGTCTTTCTGTGGGTCTCTGTATTTGCAAAAGGAGGAAGCTTCTGTAGCTTTTCTGTCTGCTATGACAACACACTTAACAGAAGAAAGTACATGTTATGGCTTTTAGTTCAAGGAAATAGTGCTTTATGATAGCGGTCAATAGCGACAAAAACAGCAAATATCTGTTCACAATTCTTCTAAAGGTGGGAATCATAGAGACATGAATGTTTATACTTACCTTATGTCCCTTCAGTTTCCTACTTAGTAATTCTTGGACTTCACCTAAGAGCCAGTGTTGTGAACTTACAGGGTGGGCCTTTTTTTGTCAATTAAGCCTCTCTGTACATATTCTGTCATACACCTTCATTGGTATGTTTCTTATGTGATTCTAAATATAGTGAAGGTAAAAATGAGGATAATCATCATAGAGAAATTTACCAACACTGGAAATTTATGTTGTTATTTTATTCCTCCTTTACTAAATCTACTGTGGCTTTTAAAAAAATATTGAAACTAATTTTGAGGAAGATGAAAATATACTTGCCATACTAAACTGTGGACCATTTCTGTAGAGATAGAAAGATGGAGTGAGTTCAAGTTTATTGGAAAAAATCAAGCAGAGATTGACCTAGAAACTTCATCACTATTATCCAGCTCTCATGGTACTAGAGGATGTCATGCATGCTACCTGCAGAGAAATGGAGTCATCAGTCTTACTCAACAGTGAGCAGCATGAGCTAGAATAATGACTTGCCTGACAAGATATATGCATGTTTGCAATAGTGGCACGGGTGATATGAGAGTAACCAATGACTTCGTCCTTGGATTTAATTTCAGCATCACAATAAAAGCTATAATTGGCACAATCTTACAAACTAAAATCTTGTGGCTAGTCAGGTCATAGGTTCTAGGCAAAACTTACGTCCATGCATGATGACCGTAGTTGTGTCAATATGGAAAGGCGTTGGTGAGACAATTGAGGAAATTAGATGAATGCAGATATCTGATACCAGTATCACATTATATAATAGAATACAAAAAATGTACCATAGAAGGCATGGGTTTGCTTACCAATGTAGCCTTTAAATAATATGTTTCAGGCTTCTAAGGAAGTCATCTGACATTCTATTGCATGTCCAGGGAATATGGATTTCTCAGTTAATATTATAGTCAAGAGTCTCTTGATGGTGTTTTATTTCTATATCTGATTCAGATTACTGTTTTTTAACACTTCTGATGACTTTATAGACCTTTGTGCATCCCTCCTAAGAAAATCGGTACTAAGCTGGGCAACGAAAACTCTCCACCTAATAATGTTCTCTTGCTATTCCACAAATTCCTTTCTTTTTTGGAAAACATCATCCACATTGTGTATTTGTCTATGGTTTCAAAATGAAGAAAAATGTAATTAAATTATCTCTATATAATACTAAAATTCCCATAGTTCATAATATATGTTGAGTAAAGCCAATGCTCTTTCAATATCATTCTTAGATTTTGAAAGACAAGAGCATCCAATTTTGACATAAAATCAAAAAGGGGTAGAAACTTTAATGGAAATGATGGCTTAGATGACAGAGTGTTTGCTTTGGTAAAGCTTAAGGACCCAGATACATATCTGTAGCATCTAGAAAAAAGCTAGATGCATATCTATAACCCTAGAAGGGGGGTCCAAAATGAAATGATCTCTTGAGCTCATTGGCAGACCAGCTTAGTAATCCAATGAATTTCCAAGGCCGAGTGAGTTACTGTCTCAAAATAAATTGGAAAGTAATAGATGGTGAGAGCTCCTATGGATTAATAGTATCCACAAGCACACAAATATTTCTCATGCATTTTAACATTCACCCCCACATAAACACATATAAAAATTTAAAAAAGCAGTATTAGAAATGAAAATTAGAATTTATATTCTAGTTTGATATTAATAATGCACAAAATCTTCTATCCCATGATAGTACTGAAGAATGAGTACACACATACATATACATATAAAAACACACAAACAACCCTCTCTCCAACCACACACACTCTATTTCAAGGCTGGTGAAGTATGCTAGACTTTATTCCATAGGGCAAGGAATGGCAATGTTCTTCGTGTTGAAAGCTTGTTCTGCCTAAAAATGAATACTGCAGGGAGAAACTAGAGAACACAAGCAAAAAAAAAAAATGAAGGGGAGAAACTAGCTAAGTCCTAGCTGACAGTGTGGATTAGTATGACAAATTCTAATAAGGAAAAGACATGAATACAGATATAAATTGTTCAGGCAGACAGTTCACTTGTACTAATGAAACACACTGAAGAAGCAATGGTGAAATGGAATACATTCACTCTTGCACACTGGGAGACACCTGGATTTAGGAAAATTGCTGGAGTTAAATAGAAAATTGAACCCAAACTATGTGCAACAGCAGTCAAATAACCCTCTTTCACATACCAACAAACTAAAAAGGTACTCATGGGAGGAGAGGTTATGCACAGGTCTAATCTCATTTCAAATCAATCTAATGAAAGTGCTATTACAGTATGAGGTTGACTCCACTTTAGGAGGAATCTTAATGGTTGGCTTGTCAGCCTTATTGACAGCGAAAGGAAAAGGCTTACATTCTTTGAGGAAAAACTCAACAAGACAAATAAGCTGTGTCTTTAGTTAGGCTGATCCATTATAACATTTAAAATGCAAGCAATGACTTCCAAAATGTTGAGAATGTTTCCCCATCTCTTTAGGAATTTGGAATTTTTATTGCAGATAACTCAAATCTTCTTGGTTAACCTTATTACAAAAATATTTGTGTTCCTTTGATATCTTTCTTAGTTTGTTGTTTTTCCATAGTAAATCTACTCATATTTTAAGTTAATTTGTGCTATGTCACTTTGGTGCAATTGTTGATGGTTAATAGAAAATTTCTGGTGCCATATTTGGGATCTTTTCTGTATATACCATGTCATCTACAAATAAGAATAATTTGACATTTTTCCTATTTTTAATTCCTTTAATTTCCTCCAGTTGTCTCATTTCTCCAGCCTGTGCTACCTGCACTAGTGTGAAGCTACTCATTCCTGATTTTAATTACACTGCTTTGAGATTTTCTACATTTTGGGTATTGTTGCCTGAGGATTTGTTATATGTAACCACTATTATAAAATATGTCCCCTCCAGTTCTAATTTATCTCAGAATTTTTTAGGAAAGCAGGTTGAGTGTTGTCAAAGCCTTTTCCTGAATTTATTGAGATAATCAAGTGACTTTTAAGTCCATTTATGCTGGTTATTATAATTATTGACGCCCATATGCTGAAACAACACTGAATTTATGGGATAATCCCATCTTGATTCTGGTGGCCAGTGCTCTTAATATATGAGTGTATTCAGATTATTAGTATTTTATTGAGGACTTTTGGGTCAAGTTCATCAATGACATCAGTCCAGAGATTTTGATTTTGTTTTCCCTTTGGTGGTGGGTATCCACCCAGTATTGGTATTACTGTAACACTTCTTTCAAATAACAAGTATTTGAGTAATTCTTTGTTTATTTTCTTCTCCCTCCCTCCCTCCCTCCCTCCCTTCCTTCCTCTTTCCTTCCTCTCTCCCTTCCACCGTCTTTCTAGCTTTTCTTTCCTTCCTTCCTTCCTTCCTTCCTTCCTTCCTTCCTTCCTTCCT
>LOEQ01004898.1:87671-100454 GCA_001685075.1 Bramus lutescens | reverse complement strand
ATCTATCATCTCTATTTACCTACCTATCTATGTATCACTTGATCTATCATATCTGTCTATCAATCATCTATTTATCTACTTATTATCTATCTATCTATAATATACTTTGCTTATATCAGCACCTTTTCTTGTGACTGTGATGAGATATCTGACAAGAAGCAACTTAGAGGGGGAGGGCTTACTTTGGATCAAGGTACAGTCGGTCATGACAGGGTGACACGGTGGTGGGAGTCACTTGTCTTTGTGCTGGCAGGTGTTTTATGAGGCTTCCTTCATCTACAGATTAGGAAGCAGTGAGTAGACAGACAATAGGGATTGGCCACAAACCACAAGGCTTTCCCATCAGTAACTCACTTCTATAGAAGCCCACCTTCTAAGAGTTCCATAACCCCCAACATAAGTCTACCTACCATTGGGCAACAGCTGTTCAAGTATGTGAGCTTGTGAGGGACATTTTAAATCCACATTTTATACTACCTCTGGCATACATATTTTGCTCATAGCCATCCACCTCTGTTGCCCACAAAAGTGTGGCCTTATTTTTTTCTCCTGGGGCCTCCACACAGTGCCTGCATCTTTCCTCAGCAGTTACCACACTTTTCTGCCATCTTCAATATTTTGTAGCCTCCATTGTATTGGCTTCATAGTCATAGCTTCTTTAACAGCCTGCTGGGGAACTCTTCACAAGAAATCCAGCCCTATTAGAGGTTAGCGATCCTCAGCACCTGTCTGGAACCCTGCTGTGAGTTTCTCTTATGCCTGTGTCTCACTCACATTTACACAAAACCAGCCCTACACAGGCACTGCCAAATGGTGCTGCCACCTTGGTTGCTATCACAGCAACAGAAATGTGACTTAAACAGTATCTGACACGTGGGTCGCTCCTGAGGAACTTTTAGACGTTCTTGGGCTAGAGCCCGTCTGTTCAGGAGATGTCACTCAATTCACAAAAGCTTGGAACACTAGCTGTCAGCCTAGGAAGAGGGAGCTGAGCCATCAGTCTCTTACACTTGGGGATTTGAATTTTAAGAATATCATTAAAGCCAGTCTGCCACTCCCCAGTGCTGGAAGAATTTTAAAGGTGCCCCTTTAGCTTACACTTCCAATAAAAATATAAAATAAAATAATAAAATAAAATACTGCATGTATAGTGTGGCCCAGAACTGAGGAAATACTGCTATTATAGTTTCAAAATATACTTTCTTACAAGTATTGTCTCTTCATTCCACAGCTAGTCATCTCAGGTAATAAGCTCAATGGCTACCTTTGTGTACTCAGCTCCTATACCTTCCTTTCTGTTGTGTGAATTGTTTTATGCCGCAGTTATAACTCAGTTCTGAAAGTCCACGAGATCCTTCTCACAAGTCACGAATGTTCCGTTCATTTTTCCCTGTACTTATTCTTTTCTCCTTTTACATTATTGCCTAGTCTTCTTTTTGGTTCATAGTTTTTATTGATGTTTCACAATGCCTGGTGTACCAAGAACAATAAACCACTCCCCACCTGCTCAGAATTCTTCCATAGAATACAAACAGCAATATTCTCAACTTTCACAACAACTTTATGGGATACAATATAAGTATTAATAAACTAACAGCATTTTGAGTATTTACTTTTTGCTAATAACATTAAATTAAAATTTAAAATAAAATTAATTTTAATTTGAAAAGAATTTATAAGTTAATATGCCAAGTAACAGATTTTATTATACTATTTTCATGCAGAAATGTCATTATATGTTGCCCTAATTTGGTTCCCTTCCCTTGTACACCTCAGGCCACTGATCCCTAAGCTATTAAAGAGCCCCCCTTTTTGTGTTCCATGTCCCATATATCCATTTTCCATGGAGATGGTTAATCTTGATTGTCAGGTAAACGGAGTATAGACTCCAACCCCTGGGCTTCTCTGTGAATGAGTTTCTACAGAATTCTCACAGAGATGGAAACACCCACATCAGCATTCATCTCTCTGTGCTTCCTGACTCCATGTACAATGTGACAAGATTCCTCACTCCTGCTGCTGGGGCCAGATTTGCTTCTAACACCACACCATCCCCCTGCGTGGTGGATTGTACCCTCCTCTGTGAAACCTTTCCTTTCTTAAGCTGTTTTATTGTCAGGTATTTCGTCATAAGAACAGTAAAAGTGATTAAAACATAGTAACTGATAAGTACTCTCTCAGCCACCTTCATTTAAGATTTCTTCCTCCTGTCCCAATCCCATCTCTAGCTTCATAACCTACACACACATAACAAAGTTGCACACACAGATATACACACACACAACAAAGCTGCACACACAGATATGCACACACACACACACACACACACACACACACAATTTTAAACAAGGCTCCACTTCGAGAGGAAATATATGGGGTGTAACTTTCTGAAGCTGCCTTATTCTGCTTAACATAATGGCTTGCATTTCTGTCAAGGCTTCATTTTCCTTTATGGCCAGATAAAATTCCACTATATATGCATTCCAGTTTCTTTATTCATCTCCTGATAGACTTTTAGGCTAATTCCATTTCCTGGCTGTTGAGATTAGTGCAGCAAAAGATTTGGATGTTGTCCCCGAGGTGTACATTTCGAGATGTTTGGCCATATACCCAAGAGTGCTATTGCTGAGTCATAAGGTAGTTCTATTTTTAGTTTTTCTGAGAAGCTTCCATACTGACTGCCTAGTGTCTTCGTATGTTCACATTCTGTAGCTGAAGTGTGTCAGGTTCATCTTCTCACGCATCTTCTCTAGTATTTATTCCCACGTGCTTTCTTGATAATAGTCATTCTCACTGCAGACAGAGAATCTCAAGGCAATTTGCATTTGCATCTCCCCAATGACTAGCAGTGTTGGACACTTCCTTGAGGATTTCCAGTAGTTTGTATTTCTTCCTTTTGAGAACTCTCTATTCAGTTCATTAGCTAATTTATTGTTTGGAGAAATTTTTGGTGTCAAATCTTTCCAATCTTTATCCATCTTAGATATTAATAACCTCTTGATGTGTAACTGACAAATAAGTCCTCCCCCTGTTCTACAGGTTGTTTCCTCACACTGGTTGTGCAGAAGCCTTTAATTTCATGTAATACTCTTCATTAGTTCGTGAAATTACTTCCTTGCTATTGGAGTCCATCTTAGAAAGTCCTTGCCTAAGGATTCATGTATCATGAAATGTTCACCTATGTTTTCTTTAGGGAGCTTTTCAAAATTTCAAACTTTACACTCAGTGAATTGAGAATACAGGTGAGAATACACACACACACATATATACAAACTCACACACATGTATATATATGTAACCACAGACACATACATGTGTGTACATATACATGTAATCACACACATGTATATGCATGTATAAATATATGTGTGTATGATATATAACGTGTAACCATGCACACACATGTATATGCATATATGTGTATATGAGTGTGCATCTATGATATACATATACATGTATAAACATGTGTGTATGTATTTGTCTGTAATTTCTCATTACTGTGACAAAATACCTGTTAAAAGCAGTTGAAGGAGGGAAGGGATTATTGTGTTTTAAAACTTGTAGTTCAAGGCAGAAAGAGATATATGCTGCTTCTTTGCTCACTTACTTCTTTTTATACAGTCTGGGACCCAAGCACATGCAAGAGCAATGTCTACTCTTAGAGTGTGTCTCCCCACTTCAATTAGACTAGCCTAGAAACTTACTAGGTGAGTCTAGATGCTATCTAGCTGTCAATCAATAACCTTCACACATTTCCCAGCCCCTTTTGTTGGAGAGATGGCCTTTTCTCAAACAAATGACTTTGGCTTTGTCAACAGTTAGACGACCGTAGCTCTGTGGATTTTGTTCTGTAGTCTGTTACTAAATTTAGTGGATCTATACAAGTGTTTTTGCATAATTATTATTATTTTTGTCATTGTTGTCTCTGAAGTATAATTTGAGATAAACTGTTGCTCTTTCTGCACAAGTATCACCTTGACAATTCAGGGTCTGTGGGGTTATATCCAGTTTGTATCAGTATAACACTGTCTTCGTAAAAGTGGTTTAGTAAGTCTTTTCCTTTTTTATTCTGTGGAACTTTGGAGGACTGTTGATGCTGGCTTGACTTTACAGGCTTACTTGAATTTTGTCATGAGCCCTTCACATCCTGGGAGTTTCTCTATTGGGAAAACATTTTACTAGCACTTGAAGGGCACTGATGGTTATGGCTCTGTTAAGTTGTTTATATTGTGTTGATTTAATTTTGTGGGTTATACTGTTTAGGAATTTATTTCTTCTAGATTTTCAACTGTAGTTTTATTAATTTGGATCTTAGGTTAGTTTGACAAAAGGCTCATTAGTCTCAGTTAGGTTTTCAAAGAACCATCTTTGATTGATTCTAAATGATTTTCTATTCACTTTATTAATTTCTACCCTAGCACTTATTATTTCTTTCATATGTCTTTTAATTTGGATTGTTCTTGTTTTCTAAGGTCTGGAGATGCATCATTCATTTCTAATGTGAGTGCCCATCTGCCTAGAACTGCTTGAGATTTATTCCCAAGTTTTGTATAAATTGTTCTTTCAGCTTCATTAAATAGTAGGAATTTAAAATTTTTATCCCTAATTTATTTTTAGAAAGACTCATCATTTAAGAGTGTAGTCTTCACTCTTTGTGTGTTTGTGTGATTTCTGAAGTTTTTATTGCTATTTATAGTTTTATTCTCCTCTGACCTGAACATTATTTTGATTATTTTCCATTTGTTGTTATTTAATTTGTTGCTTAGAATGTGGTCTATGTTAAAGTTCTGTGGTCTTCTGAGAATAATTTGTATTCTGTGTGTGTCTGTCTGTCTGTATGTATGTATGTACATATCACATTACTGAATTTGCTTGTTATTTCTAGTTTTCTGGTAAAAATTTTGGGATCTTTAATGCACAGTACCATGTTATCTGCAAATGGAGACAGTTTGACCTTGTCTTTTCCTATTTGTATCCCTTTAATTTCCTTCTTTTCCCTTATTGCTTCTTCCAGTATCTCAAGCACAATATTGAAAAGGAGCAGGAAGAGTAGACATCTCTATCTCATTCCTGACATGAGTGGGATTGATTCTAGCTTCTCTCCATTTTGGATGATGTTGCTTGTGGGCTTTTCATATATAGCCTTTATTATATTGAGAATAGACTTTTATTATATTCCCTCTAGTTCTACAATCTCTAGGACCATTATTATGCAGCCATGTTATATTTTGCTAATGCTTTTGTTCTACATTTATTGAGATGATCATGTAATTTTTGTCTTCAAATCCATTTATGTGGTTTATTGCATTTATTGACTTGAATATATTGAGCCACCCCTGCCTTCCAGAGTTAAAACCATCTTATTTGGTCATGGTAGATAATTTTTTAAATGTGAATGTATTCTTTTTACAAGTATTTTGTGAGCATTTTTGAGTGTATGTTCCTCAGTGATATTGGCTTGTGGTTTTCTTTTTTGCTGTCTCATTACCTGTCTTGGATAGTAGAGTGATACTGGGTTCATAGGGGTTTGAGAGTGTTCTTTCTATTTTTTTGGGGGGGGGGAGATTAAGGAGACCTTAATAGCTACAGACCTTCTTAGCTGGAAGGTTTCTATTATTATTTCAATCTCCTCATTTGTTATGGCTGTGTTTAGGCTGTTGATGTTTTCTTTAACTTTGCTGGTTTAGCTTAATTAAGAAATTAATCAATTTCTTTTAGACCTCAAGTTCAATGGATCACAGTTTTTAAAATATTCCCTTATAATATTCTAAATTTTTTGGTGCCTCTTATGTTTCTATTTTTTCTAATTTTGTTCATTTCTATCCTCTTATTCTTTCTTTTGGTTAGTTGGGTCAAAAACAAGTTCTTAGATTCATTGATTTTTGGTAAGATTTTCTTTACTTATATTTCATTGACTGGTGCTCTGACTTTTTATTATTTCTTGCCATCAAATGGGTTCAGGTTTGATTTGTTCCCATTTTTCTAAATATTTTAGTTGCATAATTAAGTTGTTTATTTGTGATTCTTCTGATATTTTAATATAGGCACTTAGATCTATAAATTTCTCTTCCAGGACTGCTTTCAATTTGCAGTTGTACCCCTATGATATCACTGTATTTCCATTTTCATATAGTTCCACAAAAAATTTTATTTCTTGATTTCTTCTTTCAACCGTTCATCATTCAGTAATAAGTTGCTCAATCTCTATGAGTTTGTGTATTTAGAAATTTGTTTGCTTTCAACTTTAGATTTTATTGCATTGTGGCCATATATGATATTATAAAGGGTTATTGTAATATTTTCCTTTTGTAGAGATTTGTATTTTTGTCCCAGGATATAGTCCATTATTAGAAAGGGTTCTGTGTGCTGCTGAGTAGACTCCTTTGGTATTTGAGTATTATATTCTGCAGATAAACTGTTTAATCCATTTGGTCAATTGTGCCCATTAATTCTGATGTTTTTCTCTCTATTTTTTGTTCTGATATCTTATATGTTGGAGAAGTCAAGGAATTGAAATAATCTACTTCTCATGGATTAATATTAATGTGAATTGTTAGATCCAATACAACATTTTTATTAAATTAGGTGTACAAGATTTTGGTGCATTTCTGTAGCAATATAGGGTAGTAATGACTTCTTAGTTATTAGCACAGATTAGTTTTAGTTTACAGTCTATTCTGTCAGATATTAGGATAGCAACACTGCTTGCTATAGATCTGAGTACTTTTTTCCATCCTTTTACTTGACGGACAGGTATATCTCTTTAAAGTTAAAATGTGTGTCTTGTAGACAGCCCATAGAGAGCTCATGTTTATCAATTTATTCAGTTCATTTATGTCTTCTGATTGTGTAATTGAGGCCATTAATAGTTAAAGTTGTTATTGAAATGTATGTATGTTAACTGTGGTCATTATGTTGCTGATTTTTGGTGGTGGTGTTTGTGTTCTCAGTGGTATTTTGTATTTTAATAATTATGACTTTGTATTTCATTTCACAGCCTTTTAGCTTTGCTCATTCCTCTCTTTAGCCAGAAACAATGCTTTCTGCATTTCATTTAGATTTGATTTTGTTGTAGATATATAAACATTTAGGCTGTTCATGTTGTGGAAAGTTTGATGCACTTTCTTTGTTCTGTTTACTTAGTATTTTTAGATAACATGTCATGGGGATTTTCTTTTCTAGTCTTGTCTATCTGGTGTTCTGCATACTTCTTATATCTGTATGTGCATGTCTTGGTGTGGGGAAGTTTTCCTCTATGATAATCTGCCTTGGGATTCTTCTCCTTTATCTATGCCTATAATTCAATAATTTGTTATGATGTCCCATACACCTGTGGGATTTTTTTAAAAATTTATATTCTTTGCTTATTTGGTCTAGATCCTCCATTCTGTCTTCAAGTTCTAATAGTCTGTCTTCTGCTTGATTCATTCTACTGTGAGCTTGCCAGTTGAGTTATTGAGTTTTTCAATTCCATATTCATTGAGGTTGAGTCCTCTTCAATGTTTTTTAACTCCTAATGGAATCCTGTTTTCAAGCCCTGGATTGTCTTTATCATTTCTATCAGTATTTTGTTTGTGTCTCCTTGGTTATCACTCAAGTGTCTAGTTTCTTTAATTTTCTTTCTCAGTAGTTTCATTGATTTGTTTCTTTCATGTCTTAATTTAAAATTTTTGAAAATGTTTGTGATTATTCTTTTAAATTATGTGTCCTGGAGTTCATCTAGGTTATTCTAATTGGCAAGTATTTCTATGGGAATGGTAGGCCTTGGAGAGGGAACTCTGACTTGCTCTTTCATTTTGTTTATATTTTTGTGATTGGTCCTGGGCATATGCAATTTTTTGTAAGTTCTAAGACTGAGATGGACAGAATAGGCTAGGGCAAAAGAGAGGATGTGTGGGTGGGATTTTGTCTAGATATTGGAAATGGTTTGGGTGGGATGAAGTCAAGTAGACAGGGGAGCCCAGACTAGGCCTGGACACTGAAGAAGGACCAGAGATAGATCTGGAGACAGGTAAAGTACATGAACATGGAGGAGGGTCAGGGAGGATTGCTTTCTTGGTAGAGAAGTTGGTTGAGGTTCAGAAGGTACCTGTGGGTGGTTGCAGGCAACAGGGGCCATAGGGTGGGGTACATGAAGGGGGTGGACAGAATATACTGGGGCACTAGATGTGGAATCCTTACTGGTTGGGTAGAAGACCTGATGGGGAAGGTTAGGGATATTCACTGGGCTCAAGCCTAGGGAAGGATGTGAGAGAACTCTTTGGGTGGAGAGGTTGGACTCTGCCCGGAAGAGAGCCATGGGTAGTGGCAGGTAGGTCTAGAAGAAACATGGAGGTTTGTTGTGGCAAAGTTGTGCTGAGATGAGGCTGGGACAATGGATGTGGGTCATTGGCTACACCTGGCAGCTTAAGGGGAAGGCCTGGATGGGGAAGACCAGGGAGACTTGCAGGGCTATACCCTGGGGAGCAATGTAGAAATCTGACTGGGTGGAGAGGTTGAATGGAGCCCAGAAGAGATCTGAAAGTGTTTTCTCCTTTATCCTATTTCTCCTCCTGTACTCCGCACCTTGCTTTGTGTCTCTGCCAACTTCTACTACACTTGGCTACATTTCTTCCTCTGTTTACCTCCAATTTTCAGTTGCCCATAATCATTTTTTTCTCCTGTTTCATGGGATCTTTAGTCCTCCCTGTTGCAGTTTAAATTTCATCTTTATGAGATCTAAAATTTGAATCTCTATTCCTGATCTTTCTCCTACTCTCCAGTTTCAGTATCTAATTATATACTGACAACTTCACCTGCATGCTATGATTCATCTTGAATCAACTTAAATATCTCAAACCCAGCTGATCATCTTATCCCAAACCTGACAAGTTCAAGTTTGTTCTTGCCCACTGGAAGAAATCCAGAAGCTAAAATTCACTTGACATTTGTTGAATTGGTGAGTGAACATTATTTGAAATAAAACCCTCATTGTTTCTGTCTTTCTGCTGCAATAATGGCATCCCAATTGTTAACCTGCAATTATTTTTAGCCACTTATTTTTCCTCACTATTCAAAGTTATTATCATGGGAGAAACAGTAAGAGATTTGCTATTATTTTGCTTTTGCTTGATTGACTGCCTAAGTTTGACTATCACTGTCATATTTGATTTCTCATGCACTTTATTTATTGAATGAGTTTCAGTTCAGGGTTTTCCAATATTTTGACAATGCAACATTGTGGTCTAAAAATATTTAGCTATATAGCTTCTATGTAAACCCCCATGCATCACAAAGAATAGCTTCATCTATAGCTATCCTGGGATATATAGTGCACTAATGTGTGTAGAATATATAGGAGTACATTTGGAATGGACTTCCATGATTATTGGGGCTGAGAAGTACCAAGGTCTATATTTAGAAAGTGAAAACTCAACGAGAACCTATGGTGTGAAGTCCAAGTATAGAAGCTTGAGACCCAGATGAGCTAACTGTGATTTCTAGTAGCAACCTAAAGACAAGAAAACAACAATGCCTTGCCTTGTAGGCAGAGACAGAATGAGTAGAGCGTGGAAAGAGTGGGAGAAAGAAGGATGGAGAGGGGAAGAGAGAGAATCAAAATGAATCTTCCTTATTCCTCTTTTGCTTCCATGTAGTCCTTCAGCTGTTTGGATGGAGTTCGCTCACACACAGCACACCATCTGCTTTACTCAAGCTACTGATTTAAATGTTTCTCTCCTCAAAACTCACACATGGCCAGAATCATGTTTATAAAAATATGTGGACCTCATGGCCCCATGTAGTTGACAGAATTAACTCTCCTAGTGAACAATGTTAGGGCATAGTAGGAAATAACCCCAAATGCTATTCACTTATTTTATTATAGTAGTCGCATTGTACCATACTAAATTCCTTCCTTCCTTTGTTGATGGATAGTTACTTGATTCCATTTTTAAAACTATAATTATGAAAGGCTCTGCCACAGTCTACCTTGCTAAGCCTCTTCTTTCATTGCGAACACTTATCTTCTTTGCGTTGAAGCTTACCCTTGGGTCACAGCTGCATAGGTAGTTCTCTGTCATATGAGCAGCATGGCTATTGCATGACCTGTATCCTATGAAGATGAACTCCGACTTCAAGATGGCAGATGAGAGGTACTCCATCTGGGAGACCAAGACATTGGATGGAAGGACGTTAGAAAAACAAAACATCAATAGAGAAATACTACTTGGTCAAATTTTCTCTTTAAAGAAGGCAGCTCTCCACCCCACCCTAACTGCAAACAGCAGCCCAGGAAGTGCTAGGTCCCACTTAGCACTTGGGAGTGTGGAACACAGAAAACTGTGTGCACAGCAAGAGAAGAGGGCTGTGGGAGCTGAAGTTGAGAGATTTGAAATACCCTTTTCTCCCTTTCCCTGCCATGGCCCAGACAAGCAAAGGGAAGAGGTCACAGGAAGTTCAAGGTAGAGCTTAGATCAGGGTGTAATATCCCGATGATAAGAGACCTCAGTCAGCACAGAGAATGGAGATAGCATCATGGTATATATAGTAAGGGGATCTGAAGATGAGGGATTCTTGATATCCACCCACCCTCCTATTGCCAGGGCAAGCTATAGGAGAACAGGATTGCAAGAAGTTGGTGGTAAAGCTTGCAGTAGTGTCCTAATGGACTGATGACAGAGTAACACGGTGGTGCTGGCGGTCTCCACTCCCCGAGAGCCTTTGTCCAGATTGTCCTCTGCACGCCACCAGTCCCACACAAGCACAAGGGTGTGGGTTTTTAATTTGCAACCTTATGGGAAAGAGGCAGGAAAAGTCTGGTCTGTCAAAAAGTACTGTTTAACCATAGATATCCTCTGTGGAAAGAACACTGATTTAACTAGTTTGAATTACTGAGACTGATTCAAACTGAGACTAATGAAACCTCACCCCCCACACCTCCCATGAAGATGGCTGGAAAAAAAGAAAAAGAAAAACCAAAGAGTGGGAGAAGGCGTATCTGACTATCCAGGAACAAACACTGGCCCAGGATAGAACACCTTCTACTTCTTTTTATTGCTCATTTAAATCCTTGTAAATGTAACTTAACATTTTGGGGTTTGCAATATTTGTACTTTTGTACTTTAACCATTCTGTCGTTCATTTTCATTCACATCTCTTGGGGAATGGCTTAGTTGTAAAGTCCTTGCCATAAAAGCACAAGAACCTGAACTTTGGTCCTCCAGACTCACATTAGGAAGGCTGGATGTGGTAGCACACATCGGAGATTCCAGCATTCTTAGCGGTGAGCTACGAGGCAGAGACAAGAGGATCCCTAGAAGCTCATGGGCCATAGCAGAGGCAATGAACAATAGTAGATAAGGCAGAAGGCAAGTGCCAATAGCTAATACCTGGGATTGTTCTCTGACCTCCATATGTATGTCGTCTCTCACACACACACTGAACATACACTCACAGATACACGTACATCGCACACCTGCACAAAGATTTAAACAAAAGCTTGTATCTCACTGGAAATGGTCTTTATTTCATCCCATTCTCTAAACCTAATATATAATATTTCCTCTACTTTTTATACCTCTTTTTCACATTTCCTCTTTACCATTACTTTCTCATTTCCTATTTAAATATGGATAAGCCTAGTCCTAGAATTAGAATAAACTTAATTTTCCTTAGCCAGCACCATAATGCTGCTGTCTGTGAACCACACAGAGAAGTGCCCTTTTCTTTTCCTGCAGTTAACACTGGCATGCTGTCAATCACTGTAGTTGTTAATATTGTCAGCTTTTTCCCTGAACATAATAAACCCATCGAAGAACAGATCATAGGGAGAACCCACGTTAATGAGAAAGTCAATGCCCAATGGTAAGAAACCCACCTGCCTACTTATAAAGGAATCCCTGAAGGACTCCAGAGGTCCTGACAATTGGTATATATTTAAGCTAAATATCCAATTCTTAGACTCATGCATATATTTGGGAAATTTTACTTAAGCCATGTTTTTCAAAAAATTCATTAAATTTGCTACTCAGTGCCTCCCCCTCAAGCCATATTGGTAAAAAAATCACTATTTACATTGGATACACTCCTGGTTTCATCTGGGAACCTCCAGTGTTTTGGAGCTGAGAATTTCAGAGCCATAAGGAGCTTCAGAAATTATTTTAATTCAAACTTCTTATTTTACTAGCTTCCCAAAGCCAAGGCTACTCAGGGGACATCTCCATAGTCACACAGCTGTCTGATGGTAGGGCTGGAAACATCACTGATGGAATTTGGCTGCTGTTCTTTAGAGATAGTTTTTATTACAAAAGAAATTTTAGTAGACTTAGGCTAAATGAAACTCTGAATATATAACTAGAATAGCAGTTATTGGGTTACTTTTTTAGTGACAGGAATGCATTTGCTAAATTTTAAAATAATATATTAAATCCCCAGTATTTAGATCAGAGATGGGCTTCAGGGTGTTCTTTTGAAATGTAATAGTATATTGTGTGGTGTGGGAGAATTGTCTGTATTCTGTCAATCATATTTTGAATAAACGCTCATTGGCCAGGCAGGAAGTATAGATGGGTCAACCAGATAGGAAGTAGAGGTGGGGAGATGAGAAAAGGAGAATGCTGGAAGGGAGGAAGCTCATTCTTCCCAGTCCAGTCCAGACCACCGAAGAGGCAACATGTGACCTGACGAGCTGAGAAAGGTACTGAGCTGTGTATCTAACATAGATGAGAATAATGGGTTAATATAAGTTACAAGAGCTAATAAGTAGCCTGAGCTAATGGGCCAATCAGTTTTATAACTTATGGA
>LOEQ01004898.1:68385-80682 GCA_001685075.1 Bramus lutescens | reverse complement strand
CTGGCCTGCAGACATACACACAGACTATTGTATACATAATAAATAAATAAATATTAAAAAAAATTGTGTGTGAGGTTTCTGGCAATTTGCAGCATGCATGGGAGGATGTCCAGAATGATGGCTGTGCCAGTGAACCTGATGTACCATGCAGGTAATTTCTAGCTAATGCAGTCTCCGCCATGCAAATTAGACCCTCCAAATAAGTGGCCAGTTCGGTCTTCTGGGTCTTAGACACTACAGTTCTGTGGTATCAGATTTCAATCGTTCCAAGGCTACCAGTTTAGGAATTAGGGACCACACTTATGAGAATTCCCCAATGGGAACCAACTCCATTTTCTGGTCTCTTTTTATGGCTTCCCCTTATCATAAATGAAAGCAAGAGTATTATGATACCCATGAACTGCAAATATTTGGCTCAAATTCATGGAAATATTTAACACCAGCACAGTCCCCTTCGGTCTGTAATGGACACTGAGATCTGCCAGTGGTATATCTCACTAGCCATTTTCTGTATGTCATTGTCTGTTGGCTCACTGGAGGATGTGAGCCAACAGGGAAAGGAACTGATATGATATGTATGTTTGGGTTGACCTAGACAAAAATGCCTATCACAGAGGTTAGATGGGCCATGGAGAAACTAATTACAGAGAGTAGAGACAGAGCCTTTGGAAGAAAAACTTACAGAAAGTGAGAAGCTGTGCAAGATTAGTTCAGCATAGCTTGTCTTAGTTCAGAGAAGCAGGGAAGATCAGAGACCACAGGGCTCTATGTATAGAATGGAGGCAATTGCCAAGACTTACGGCTTCCTAAGTGACTCCAGAGAGTCAGAGAGCAGATAGGTTCCCACTTCATATTTACTGCAAAAGAGTTAGCCCCTGTGATGAGGAGAGCTTTTACAAATTACCCAGAATTCTGTTTATCTAGCCTGAAGCCAGGGGGAGAGAGACTCTTGGTCTTCCAAGGCCAAGGAGAGATCCCTGAAGGGACATAGTGCAGGGCCAGAAGCTGCCCAGTGAAAGCTAGAGAATATGCATCTACTACTTGGACATGCAAATTGACAAAGTACATTTTCAGCCATGTAGAGAATTTATGACAGATCTACACATGATTGTCAGAGTCTCAATGTGTTCTGTCACACAGTTGTTCTGATGAGGCTGAGACCTGGGCAGAATAGCTTGGGATACAAAGACACTGAACTGGGCAGAACAGAAAGATAATTTCGCAGCAGCCTAAGAAATGCATAAAGGTCTGAGCTGGGCAAATCAGAGGCTGTTGGAAAGGAGACAGTAGGAGTGTTTTGACTAAGGGCAAAGCCTAGAGCTGGTTTGGTGGGTTATTTATTGTACATGAGTAAGAGAAAGGTAAAACTGACTACATTTTCAATTATTGAAGTTTAATATGTAAGAAACCACACTCAAACTTTAAAATCATTTGGATTTGATCCCGTGTGAGCCAAATATCAGGGAAGGGCTTTGAATGTATCTTCTAATCTGCAAAAGGAAGAGAATAATGTCTATAGTTTAGGGTTAGCTCTAGGAGTAAGAGATGCATTCTGTTCCATATAGTTCAAGAACCTTGAGAAACATCAAATACATGGGGAAAATTAAAAAAGATCTCAAGTAATAAAAACTACACTCCTTTGTGATATACCACAATGGCCGCAAAGGAGATAAAAGTGTGCAGTGCTTTCTGAACTGTGGCAGAACTGGTCAAATTTGAGTGTGGCCTCAGTGATTTATCTGTCACCAGCACTGAATTATTTCTCATCTTAATGTTGTCTAAAATGACATAAATATAAGCTAGAAATAAGTTCTATATGCTCATGGCTTTTTTCA
Source organism: Bramus lutescens (assembly GCA_001685075.1). NCBI lineage: Eukaryota > Metazoa > Chordata > Mammalia > Rodentia > Cricetidae > Bramus > Bramus lutescens. The sequence goes on along the minus strand of LOEQ01004898.1, from coordinate 78,847 downwards.
AATATGGAGTTAAAGTAAATTTATACATTAAATATAATTAAGGCTATAAAATCAGTAAATTTGAGTCATAAGAATGAAAAACATTCTAAGCGATGGCAAAGTTGCTCATAACAGCATGAGACTTGGTAGTAAAATATTTTTGTCTACATATTTGTGCCTACACTAATTCTTCACTTTGGGCAAACTAACACATAGATGACAATTGAGTTATACTCAGACTTTCGCTCCTCTTAATATTTAGAACCCCAACTAGATACCTGATTCAGGGAAATAAACTCACACTATATCATGCTCTGCCAATGAAAACAAGTTAAATACTGTGTGTTATCTGTTTTCCTTGTTCCTGTAACAAAATACCTGATGAAGCAACTACAACGAGAGGAAGTTTATTCTTGCTTAGAGTTCCAGAGATCTCAGTTTGCCACAGTAGGGGACTGATGCTGAACAGTTTTGTCTGTGGTGGGGGGAAAGTGAAACAGTGGCTTATTTACTCAGTGGCAGTCTATAGTATATAGAGAGACTGGAACAGGCCGAAGGCCGAACTGTGACCTCCAAAGACTCGTTAGCCAGACCCTCCTGCTCCTCAGCGCTCCACAGCTTTCAAAATGATGCCCCAAGCTGGGAACTGAGCCTTTGAAGCATGAGTCTCTGAGAGATATTTCGGATTGCACAATTATATTCCAATCCCACATGCCTTCAAAGTCCATAGTCTCAGAATGCAAAATGCACTTAGTCCATCTTAGAGAGTTCCTACAGTCTTTTGCATATTGATTTTTATTTATTCATGAGAATTTCATAGATAAATCTAATGAAGCGTGGTCATAAGCATTACCCATTTCCTTCCACAAATTCTTCCGAGGCTTAACAGTTCTAATGTTCAAAATCCAAACTGTCTTCTGAGACTCAAGGCAACTTCTTCTCTGTGAACCTCTATCAAATGAAAAAAAAAAAAGCTATGTGTTTCTGATGCTATAGAACAGACTCTCAATTGATAGCTGGGGAACCTGAATAGCACTGAACTAGGCCCTCTGAATGTGAATGACAGTTGTGTAGCTTGGGCACTCTGCGGGGCCACTGGCAGTGGGACCAGGATTTATCCCTAGTGCATGAACTGGCCTTTTGGAGCCCTTTCCACATGGAGAGATACCTTTCTCAGCCTTGTTACAGGTCCTGCCTCAACTTGATATGCTAGACTTTGTAGACTCCCCATGGGAGGCCCTTCCCTTCTGAGAAATGGATGGGGCATTGGGTTGAGAGAATGTGGGAGGGGAACTGTAGTTGGCATGTAAAAGGAGTAAAAAACTTTTAAATAAAAATTTAAAAAAAGAAATAAAAATGGAAAGGAACATGGCTGCTTCTAGTTAGGATGGAAGAGAAAGTTTATTATAGTTAAAAGGAGAGTGTAGTCAGAGACAAGGACATCTGTGGGAGTCTGGAGTGGACATGACCAGGCTAGCTGGGCTATGTGGGCAGAGGGGAAGGGAAAAGGGGAGGGGAGAGAGGAGAGTCACCTACAGCAGCAAGGAGGCCCAAAGGAGAGTGGTTGAAAGAACCAGAGGGATGCTCACCTTCCTAGACCTCAATGGAGCAGATGGAGCAGGGAGGACCTTGGACTTCCAACAGGGCGCCCTTGGGACTGACGAGAAACCTGACCTTTACCTCCCCCTCCCCCTATGGGGGGAGAAGTGAGGGGGAGGAGGAGGAAAATGGGAGGGGAGGAGGTGGAAAATTTTAATAATAATAAAGAAAATAAAAAAAGAACCATAGGGGAAAAAATGGTTGGCTTGTACAGGAAGAGCTTCTGGGGAAAGAACTGGGTATGTCAGCCATACCTCAGTATCCTGTAGCAAACAAGGACCGAGGGATGCTTGAAGAACCTGGTGGCCAGTTCCACTTTGGTATGTCAAGTAGGCATCTTAGGCTTTTCGTCCCAGGGTTCAAGACTTATCACCTCTGTGGTGTTGTCTTTGTAGTAGAGCTAGTCTCTCTTATGTGGTCTTCATTGAGTATCTGTGGCTTTCCTCAGAATTTAGCCACACTCCTGGCATTTCAAGGTCTCCAGTGTAGCTTGAGTTTCACCCTCCAAGCGTCCTGTGTCATTCTGTTTGGGGTTTTTGTGTGGAATCCAACCATCTCTACATTGCCCCCACAGGTTCCATGACTGACACTCTTGCATTCTGCGTGGCTATAGAACAATGCTTTGCATTCCTCTTCCCATTTACTGCACGGATGATACCAAGGTCTGCTGCCAGTGTGAGATATAACCAGGACCAATTGGATCATGACCACAGAAGACCGAGTGCCTGGTCAGCTAAGCTTTGAAAAGCACTTCATTGTGAGGTCCTTTTCCAGCAGACTCTCTGGAACACATTCCTTGTTTAGGTATCCTGCCTCCCCACCCTTGGCCCTCAGTCTCTTACCAAAATGAAAATCTTTCAAAGGACTTTGCATTTTCATATGCTGGGGTTCTTACAGTGATGGGGTCTCACTAGCAGGAAGCTTTCCTGTTATCCCAATGAAAATTCTGTTTTCTCTTTATTGGCATGAATCTCTTTAATGCTTCTGCCTTGTTATCATCACTATACCCATGATCCAAGGAAGCAAGATTTACCTCTGCACACCATTTCAGGGAGGTTTCAATTCACAAATCAGAATATCTCCATCCATGGAGGAGGAATGTAAGGCAGTGACTTAGTATTGTGGTAGCAGAGAGGAACAGAGAATCTGATTGGAACAAGACCTTCAAAGACTCACCCCCAGGGACCCACTTCTACCAGTCAGTATCCACTTTCTAACCATTTCATAGCCTTTAAAATAGTCCTCCCACCTGGGGACCAAGCATTGAAAACATGAGGCTATGGAATATATTTTAGAATCAAATTATAATAAACTACTTTCAACATACTAAAACATTATGAATAGTTACTACTACTTTGTTCATTGAAGAGAAGGTTAAAATTGTAGTGACATTTAAATTGGTCTTTATATTTCATCCAATCATGAGAAAGCATAAGATTTCTAGTTGGTAGTTTACTATAATTACCAATTAAATAATACATAGGAACAATAAAATTTGAAAAGATTCTCCATTCATCATAAGCAAATCATTTATATTTGATTTAAAAGAATGCTATTGTGCTTGTGCTTTGGTTGGTCAAATGAGGGATAAATTCTACTTCCTTGTTCTAACTACTGCAAGCCTTCTTTTATATATCTGCTAAGATGTTTGGACTTTTTGACAAGCACATAACTGCAAACTTAAATGCAAATATGGTCCCTGAAATCATTTCACAGTTCTCATTTTAGGATTATTCTCCTGAAAATCTTATGTGATGAGCAGAAATTTCAGTCTACATAACTATAATTTTGGTTAATTTGAGGTTCCACAATGTCGTAGTTTACTTTCTGTTGCTATAACATAACACGTAAAACTGGCAAAATTACAAAGAAAAGAGGTTTCTGCTGGCTGACAGTTCTTGTGGTAGTCAGAGATTGGGCAGCCACACTGGAGGAGGACCTTACACTACGTCTCTGTGGCGGAAAACTAGAAGAAAAGGTGGAGCTCATGCAGAAATGGCAAACCATGAGGATCTGTCTTGCTTTATGATGCTCTGTTCTCATGAGAAAGTCATTGGCCCATCCTCATAACCATCCTAACTCCTGACATCTCCATTGCCTCCCAACACTGGTATGCTGGGGATAAAATAAATTTCGAATGGGCAAACCATATTCAAATGCTAGCACTGAGGATTTAACTGGAGTCCTGTTTTTGCTCCCAGACCTTGTGTGTGTCTCAGAGACTGTCTCTTAAGGTCATCACCCAGGCTGTACCCTGCTGATGAGATGTCTCATTTTTAACTGTTGCTTTCCCGGGCTTCTCTGCATCCTGAGCTACAGCCTCAAGACCCCCAGGCTTCCAAGCTTCCAGTACTCAGTCAAGTTCTCTGTCACATAGGAGATGTTGAGCCATCTTTCCCTAAGGCTGGCCACAAGAAGCATTAGATTGTAAGTCTCATTCTTAAGGGAATATGAATATCTATTTTTTAAAATTCCATCTTATTTTTCTCCCATAGATCTTGTAAGGGGCTTTCAAGTTTTTAAAAATAGTTTAAGTAAATTGGAATGCAGGAGGTTATAAATATATTCTCATGTTTTGTTTTTTCTTTTTGCATTTGTTAAATGGTGACTATATTTTTATTTTGTTTATTTCAGATGCAAAAATCTGAGTGGCAGGAATAGAATAGCCTCTTAGGAGATATTGGCCAGAGACATTCCCAGAGGCCACTAAACCATTCTTGTCACTTTTCTTGGTTACCCACCAAGAAAAACATAAGAGCCTATTGCTGAAGACACAATACACAGAGAAACCAAATTGAAACTGAGCTGGAAGCCTTTCCCTTGCTAGTCAGTTTTCATAGTGCCAGAAAATGTACCGCAAATTTCCAGGAGAGAAAGGCATCAGTGGTATTATCCAGTTGTAAACTATACAAACTTTATAATACCAACCATCCTCGCTGCAATAGTGGCATTGATTGTTATGGGGGACAAACATGAACTTTCTGATTGGGTTTGAACCCATAATTCATAAGAATGAGTTCATGCCTGGTACTGTAAATTCAAATAGAAACTCAGGAAGGAGGATAACATAGGCTTCAGAGGGGAATTGATTCCTGCTGTTTAGTGATATTGTTTAGTACCAAGTTGCCTTCTCAATACTTAGGCCTCTAATTATAGACAAATGCTACTCTCAGTCATAATCACAGAAAATTCTCTGTGTAATGAGTGGCAGTGAGCACATAGATTAATGACTGTTCAAAGTACTGAGAAGAAGTGATGGCTGGGTGTTCAGTCTTAAACAAATAGTCTTATTTGAATAGCTTTTAAGTAATAAAATTGAGTAACAAGAAATAGTTAGCTTGTAGAGAGTGTGAGATTTGATACCTATAATCCTGTGATAAAACATGAAGACCATGAGTTTAAGTCTAGCCTGAGTTCAAAATAAGATCCTGTCACAAGAAACTAAGAGGATAGTCACCACTTTCTATTCTATCAAGTTATATTGAGGACTTTGATCCACTTGGACTTGAGTTTTGTGCAGGGTGATAGTAATGGATCTATTTGTATTCTTTTACATGTTGACATCCAGTTCGCCAGCATCATTTGTTGAAGAGGCTTTCTTTCCTCCATTGTATAACTTTGGCTTCTCTGTCAAAGATCAAGTGATCGTAGGTGTGTGACTTTATGTCTGGGTCTTCAACTTAATTTCATTGATCAATGTGTCTGATTTTATGCCAATCCCATGCTGTTTTTATTATATAGTTCTGTAGTAGATCTTGAGATCAGGAATGGTGATACCTCCAAAAGTTGTTTTATTATATAAGATTGTTTTAGCTATCCTTTTTTGTTTGTTTATTTTTCCATATGATGTTAATTAAGCATTGCTCTTTCAAGGTCTGTAAAGAAATATGGGGGAATTCTGAATGCATTGGCACAGGAGACAACTTCCTGAATAGAACACCGGTAGCATCGATACTAAGATTAACAATAAATGGGACCACATGAAACTGAAAATCTTCTGTAAGGCAAAGGACATTGTCAATAGGACAAAACGGCAGCCTACGGAATGGGAAAAGATCTTCAGCAACCCCACATCCAATAGAGGGTTGATCTTTAAAATATGTAAAGAACTCAAGAAACTAGATATCAATAAACCAAATAATCCAATGAAAAATTGGAGTACTGACCTAAATAGAGAATTCTTAACAGAAGAATCTCAAATGGCAGAAAAACACCAACAGGGACATGCAAATCAAAATGACTCTGAGATTCTGTCTTACACCAGTCAGAATGGTTAAATACAAAATCACAAATGACAACTTATGCTGGAAAGAATGTAGAGCAAGAGAAACACTCCTCCATTGCTGGTGGGAGTGCAAACTTGAACAGCCACTTTGGAAATCAGTGTGGTAGTTTCTCAGAAAACTGAGAACAAATCTACCATAAGACCCAGCTGTACTATTCTTGGGCCTATACCCAAAGAATGTTCAATCATACCACAAGGACACTTGCTCAAATATGTTCATAGCAGCTTTATCTGTAACAGTCAGAGCCTGGAAACAACCTAGATATCCCTCAACCAAAAAATGGACAAAGAAAATGTGGTACATTTATACAACAGAGTATTACTCAGCTTTTAAAGGCAATGACATTTGAAGCAAATGGATGGAACTAGAAAAGATCATCTTGAATGAGGTAACCCAGACTGAGAATGACAAACATGGTAAGTACTCACTCATAAGTTGATATTAACTATAAAGGATAACTATGCTATAATCCATAGGCCCAAAGAGGCTAGGTAACAAGGAGAACCCAAGGTGGATACTTGGATATCCTTGGGAAGGGGAAGTAGAAGAAAGTCCCTGGTTGGTCTGGGGGTCGGTGGGCATGGGAACTTGAGGGATCACTTTGCAGGATGAGTGGGGGAGAGTGTTGAGAGAGGTGACTGGAAAGGGGCCTCTATGGAGTCAGGTAGAAGCCTAATACAAGGGAAACTTCCAGGAGTCTACAAGGATGGCTCTAGCTAAGGCTCCTGGCAGCAGTGGATGTGCAGACTGAATACGCCATCCCCTGGTGGCACTAGAGAGCCTTCATTCAGTGACTGAAAGAGGCCAATTCAGAGACTCATGGCCCAACAATTGGCTGAGCTTAGGGAATCCTACTGAGGAGAGGGAGGAGACATTGTAGGAGCCAGGGGGTCGGGGACATTGCAGGAAAACCCCACAGAAATGACTAGCCTGGCTCATGGAACTCACAGAATCCAAATCAAGAGTCAGAGAGCCTGCATGGGACCTAACTAGTCTCTCTGCATACATATGACAGTTGTTAGGCCCTCTGTATACATATGACAGTTGTGCAGCTTGGTCTATTCGTGGGACTCCTGGCAATGGGAACAGGCGCTGTGCCTGGAGCTTTGGATGCTCTTGAGAACCTATTTCTCATACTGGATTGCCTTGCCCAGACTGAATACAGACAAGGTGCTTGGTCTTAAGGCAGCTTGATATACCATGCTTCGTTGATGCCCTTGGGAGGCCTATCCCTTCCTGAGGAAATAAGGAGAAAGGGTGGAATGAGGGAGGGGGTACAGGGGAAGAGGTGAGAGAGTGTGAGGAAAGGAGGAAGGGGAAGGGAGGGGAGGCTGCAGCCAGGATGTTAAGAAAAAAGAAACTAAGAGGAAAGTATTAAATAATCTTATCTTGTTCATGGGTCATATTTTAGAGCAGGCAGAGTGGGAGTTCCCAGGAAACTGAATGCATTTATGGAAAAGGAAGTTATTGCCTATATTAAATATACTTTAGAAATAGACACTCAAAGTGTCTTCATCTGTACAATAGAAATATACTTATATACTTATGCTACTGAAAGGATTAGATAAAACTTGTCTTTGTCATATTTAAAAGGAGCTGGGTCATGGAGAAAGACATGACAGCTTTCCTAGGTTTGTGATGTGCTACTGGGGTCCAGTGAGCAACAGCAGAAAAGTCCCTCTGTCTGTCTTTCTGACTGGCTGCACCTTGTCACTCCTGCCCCCTTTGTGTTCAGGTTTTAGCTGGCCCCACATGTGAGCAGGCTTCTAATACATCAGTCCTTCTGACGGGCTGGGGCATATCTCTGCTACACATAGTGCTATCTAGGGAGCACACACTTTGGGGCAGAAGAAAGTACAATTGGATAAAAGGGCATTTCACAGGGAAGGGAGTACAAGTGTTTTTTAAAAGGCAGCTGGGAAGTGTGTGAAACTGCAATGTGAACTCAGTATTTCTGGGTGCATTTGCTTGATACATGTAATAGCAGCGCTAGAAGGCATCCTTCACAAGTATACACATTTTTTCTTCCCTAGCCTAACAATCTGATAAAGACCATGACAAGAGAGCACCCCAGCAGTGGTGACAGTGGAGTGGAGAGACATCTGTTGTAGTCCTTGTGCCTGGATATTCCACTCAATCCCCTTCCCTCAGGATTTTATCAGACAAGATGACTTTTTTTCTTTAGTGGAATGACATGACAATTCATATGGGACATAGGCATGACAACAATGTGTTGTTATATGCTGGGAGGAGTTGGGACCCAGGACCTACAGGATGGATTTGGAAGAGGAATTGAGCCTTACAGTCCTTCCTTCTCTTAGATTACTTCTCCATCACTGCCCTACATTTCAGGATGATTCTGATGAACAGAATGGAGTCACAGAATTGGACACATAAAGCATCCTAGTGCGAGTCTGGTTCACATTAACCACAGTGAGAGGATGAGGAAATGGATGCACTAATCCAGAGTCTAGAAAATTGTGGCAAAAATGAACTAGACAGGTAAGCAGAGGGGATGGGATCTATAATCTGTACTCCAAAATGTTAGGAAATACAAGAAAGGTAGATAACATGGATATTTAATGCTTGTGGCCATATCCCAAACACATTAATAAAAATATTTCCCGCAATTGAGAGCTCATTACCAGGCTCTGTAGAGCCCCACAGATATGTGTCTCTGCTGTCCAATCTATAGATGGGTAGAGGTTTAGAACTAAAGGATGAGCATCATTCAAGAACACTAGGAGGAAGTAGAGATAAATCCTGAACTCCAGTTAGATTCTATTTTACCATGTCATTTCTCAAGAATGGACAAAGTTTAAATATAACAAAATAAAGACAAGAAGGTTCCTATAAACTCTTACCAATAGCTTCTTTTTCAGTGCCCACACACTGTGTACAAACATAATGGCTTGATTATTACAGGCACTTTGCTGAAAAGCCTCTTGGGAAACAGCCATAAAAAGAGGAGAAAATAAGAGGAAAGGCACCTAAGGTTTCCAAGTTATACATCTGGCCCATCTTCACTTCCTTTTCTCTAGTGACTAGCACAGATATTGTATGCCTAAGGAAATGGGAGAACTTTTGAGGAAGATAGGGCCTGCAATTTACAAAGATGTACTAGTTATAGAGAAAGAGGGCATAGTGTGACCAGCTGAAAGACCAACAGAACTCAAGTCTTACTGAGCATTCTGAAGGGCACATTGTAGACATCAGGATTCTACCAATGCTCAAAGCCATTTGAAGGAGATTTGATAATGCCACATAATGGGAAATTAACAAAACACGATGATGAAAGGCATGCCTTTGGAGTGGATGGGTCTCTCCCCTTTTAAGTTGTGATTATTTTGCAGTAAAAGAAAAGAGAGGAAAGATATGTCTGCCAGCCTTTATATAGTCTGTACAAATGAATAGCCAAGGTAAGATTGATTTAAAGCACAAAAGAATACCCTACCCAGAGGAACTATGGTAAAGAGGAAGAAAATTAACATAATGCAACCTAAATTTATTCTCATTTTCTCTTCTCTCTTCCTCAACAAGAGGAGCAATATATTACTTTCTCCTACTCTCTTAGTTTGCCAACTGATCAGTAAAGTGCTAATTAAACTTAATTATGTCGACTCTGATTTTAGTCACAACAGAGGTAGAAAACTCAAGAGTTAACTACATCAATTACAAGAGTAGTCTTTTCAAAAATGTTCTTGTTTTTCACTGTTTGTACCAAATATTTGCTATATTCTTGTATGTGATCCAAAATATATAAAAAGACAGTTTAATTGCGTCTACAACTGAGAAATCTTGATGAGGTAGGATGTTGACATTTGCTTAACTCGGCAGCATGCATCCATAAGCAGTGTTCTCATCTGCCCTTCGATATTAAAAGCCTTTCCAGACACTGTCATCGTCCAGCATGCATGGAAATGTATATAGATGAGGCTTGGTTTCAGCTACTCTGGATAGTTGGAAGATTGAGTAGTAGGTCACCTGCAATCTCAAACACTTGTACTTGGTCTTGGGAGATGGTTTATTTACTTATTTAGAAGTTATAGAGATTAGATGTGAAAGTTTTTTTCTATTGAACTATGTAAAGAAGATCAAATATATCAATCACTGCAGCTTTTGCCAAAGAAGAAAGCAATAATGCTCACACAACTGGCAACACTGAAAGTTTGACAGCAGAAAATGGGGTGTGCAATTAGGAAGAGAGTGTGAGCTCCCAAACGGACTTTGCTGAACTTAACACTGTTGAGGATCAGGCCGATGGAAGCGGGTTGTCTCTGGAGTGTCTAAAAGAGGCTGTAACTTGTCAAAGCATACTGGCCCTTTCACTTCATTTCATTTTTTTTTCCTGTAGAGTTTGGGGAACAACTCTGTGTGGCACTTCTTTTTTTTTGTTTGTTTGTTTTTTCAGATTTAAAGAAAAGATTTTTATTTTTTTAATTATTATTAACAATTTCCACCTCTTGCCCTCCTCCCAATTCCCTCCCCCTCTCCCCTCTTTCTCCAGTCCAAAGAACAGTCAGGGTTCCCTGCCCTATGGGAATTCCAAAGTCCTCCCCCCTCCATCCAGGTCTAGGAAGGTGAGCATCCAAACAGAC
>LOEQ01004898.1:57071-67473 GCA_001685075.1 Bramus lutescens | reverse complement strand
TGACAGGTGTAAGATGGTATCTCAACGTTGTTTTGATTTGCATTTCCTTGATTGGTTAAGGAGGTTGAGCATGACCTTAAGTGTCTTTTGGCCATTTGAACTTCTTCAGTTGAGAATTCTCTGTTCAGATCACTTTTATGTAGTCACCTTAACCTGCTCTTTCCAAACCTAGTTTCTTCTTAAGGTGATTTTTTTGTTTTGTTTTGTTTTGAGACAGCGTTTCTCTGTAGCTTTGGAGCCTTTCCTGGAACTAGCTCTTGTAGCCCAGGCTGGTCTCCAATTCACAGAGATCCACCTGCCTCTCCCTCCCAAGTGCTGGTATTAAAGGTGTGCACCACCACTGCCTGGCTTTATGGTGACTTTTTATAGCCTTAACTACCCAGTTCCCTTTCGTGTACACTGCCTACAGCCGCTCTTGAAACAAGCATGGAAAATCTGTGAAATTTACTGCATGTCATTTACTTGTACCTCATGTGTTAGTAGAGTCCAAGGAAAAACCATATGTTAGGTAAGAGGTTGGTTTTGTTCATATATATTTATTATTCTGATGGCAGTCTATATATTGACAGTTTTGTGGCTAGACATGTATTTGGCAAATACCTAAGAGTGTAGCCTGGGGCTTCCATGGTAAGTCACTAGTTTAGAACTGAAATTCTGCAACATTAGTTTGTATACAGTGATGTTCCTTGATACATCCTTCATGTATATTTGCTTATAAAATAGGAATAAAATAGTTATTGAGAGCACCTCATCCCCCTGTTTGCATAAGTTCTGATCAAACTGCCCAACTTTCCATATCATTCGGAAGCCAAGCACACTAAAATATGCTGTGAGCTGAGAACGGGGTAGGGTTGAATAGTTGTGGTATTAATATTTTAGGAAGGAAAATCTTCGCAAATCAGGCAGAGAACAATGTAGTCTTTTCATTTCAGGACATGTTTTGGAAATCGAAATTATCAATGTGGATCAGAAATTAATTTTCCCGCCAAGACAGCATAAGTGGAGAAATTATAGATAGAGATGGGAAGAAGACCAAAGAGGCATGTGCAGAAATTAACTTTTTTATTATATATCATATACTGTGGTAGTAAAGTTTGTTTGAAGTGCATGAATAAAAAGTTAGTGAAATTACAGGAGGAACAATCTATATAGCAATAATTGGTGCATTCCCTGTGCATCTGAAAGAAAAAAAAAGAGTTTTCACTCATTATTTTGGCCTAAAACTTAGTGTTCAGGTTCCCAAGATTCTGACATCAGAACCCGGATAACGCTGATTAGAACCATAGGGGCTTTACAATAAAAGCTAAAATATTGACCATATGATGGCAAAAAGTCTTATTTTTGTGGTTAACTTATTCTCTTCTAGCTACTCTCTGATGATGTTGGTGGCGCTGTGGAGGAGGACCGCCTCCTCCTGGACGAGGACCGGGAGCGCTCAGCATTGTAGGTGACATGCTTGTCATAGTTCTCCATCTGAGCATCAATGAAATCCTTCTGTTGCTGTCTGATGGTCTGGCTGATGAGCCCAGGGAGGGCATGAATGCTGCCAATCAAAGTCTCTAATTTGGTTTCCAGGGTGACGATCCTTTTCTCAAAGTCTTCACTCCTTTCATTTAAGTCAGAAATCATGTCATACATGATATTCTGGGTCTGGAAAACAAGATTGAGAAGACAGAAACAGAGAAGTGAGAGGTTTAATTACTCTTGCCTCAGAAGCAAACTATCAGCTCTTGAAACTTTAACAGTGGCCTCTTGCTGGTGACAGGTGTGTCAGCTAACCAAATAGTTTAGGTAACAAAGTAAATTCCATGTATTCTTAATGCTAAGATTTAAATGAATGATGACAGGTATTAACTGGTTATGATTTAGAAAGTAAGGTGCAGTTATGGCTTGTGAAATTTCCAATGATTTTATGTGGCATAAAGTCAGATGAAAATGTTTTAATTTATTATTTATGTGATGATGATTTCTATACAAGTTAGCATTTCAAATTCATTTTCAACATGAGACGCAACAACCTGGCCAGTTTTTATAACAACAGTACGATTTAAAGAACCAAAAAATTAAAAGCCAGATGATAGCAAAATGTAAAAACATGATAGAAGAACAGGAATAAAGTTTAGAATCAATTGATCTGAGCACATAACTTAGTGATTTAGAACAGTCAATACTCACATATCTTTTGTTGACTTGTGTTCCAAATCTCAGACCTCTTTTCATTGAATCCAAGAAAAAATTTCACAGATAAAATGTAAAATAATATAAGTCCTCAATAAGATTAATAGTTGTGGAGGATGCTAAGTTACTAGTTCAGTGCTGGGGGAGAAGCTGAGTGGTTGAGTAAGGGCCTAACAGGCACAAACCTCTGGGTGTGTGTTCCGTACATCACAGAAGTGAGAATTTACAGGTTGCCTTATTGGAATGTCTATTCAGAGCTACATGGTCTGGAGTAGGAATATGAAATGCTTTCTTGTACAGAAAACTTAAACTGTCTTGATCAGAGGGAGTCATGAGTCTGAGTGTTAGTTATAGTTTCTGAAGGAGTTAAGAAACTTGCAGAGCTGCAGGGCTGAGCGGCTCAGAGCTACAGATGGGAGGGGGGGCTAAGAGGAGGGCTTAGAGATGTCATACTGAGTCTAGTACCACCTTTCCCAAACCCAAGACTCTTTGTATCTCCTCCTCTTCAGTTCTTCCTGTATCTTTTCCAGCTTCACTGCTACTTAAAGGTGATAACAACTGACTGAGGGAGTCATTCGGAACAAAGGCATTTTGTTCTGGTTCAGTCATGGACACAGAGAGCACTAACTTTACCTTTACTACATTCTTGGGAAAAATTGGGTAACATCTGTTCATTAGAAAAATACTGAACTCTTACGGCATGCATCATCCTGTGGTCAGAGTAAGTATGGCACTACAGAAATAACAAATATATTCATGTTTGACTTGGTATATACCTTTTGTGTATACGAGTGGTGCTGGTGAGCATGCACATGATCTCATGTGTGCTAGGTGGGGCAGATTTCAGTTTCCTACTATATTCTTAAAGTACATTCCTCACCTTCATACTAACCTAAAGTAGTCTGTTTTATTTTTTAATGTCCAATATTTTTAAGCATTTAACCTCAGAGTGATGCAACACATAAATATTATTTCACTACCTCAAGTGAAGGCCACATGAATGGAGGATGTCTGTGTCCTGCATGTGTGTACACTGCCCAGCTTATGGAATGATGCATGATCCCTGAGGTGCGTCACTCAACACTTACCTTGAATATGTTTACCTAGTATGTGTTACTGATAATGCATAAAGTGAATGTAATTTTGAAGTGTTATTTTATAAGACTAAGCCAAATGTCTAATTTTCATATATTATACTTAAAGATTTGGCAAAAACATAATATGACTTATTAAATATAAAACAGGATGTATGTGCTCCCTCCACCAAAGTGATTGCGCTACAAGGCAGAACACATCCATACTTCTATTCTAGAGTCTCCTTTGGAACTAGTTCAACAGGATGTAATGTTTGCACAGTTGATAAATATTCATATTTTCCAATTGGCTTTTACTTATGGAGGAACAATAAAAGAGCAAATAAATCTTTTAGATGTAACAAAGAACTAGAAAACTACTATTAATGTACTTGGTAAAAAAGAATGTGATTGTTAAAGTAATAAAATGGAGAAAACCATAAAAAGTGAATTATTGCTTCTGAAACACAAATTTTATTTTAGAAAATAAATTCCAGGATTTAAAAATATCAATTTCCCTAGTTTTTGGTTTGCTTAAAAATATAAAAAAAATTAAGAATGATGAGCTCTATTTATCCCCCAGCCTCATAGTGACATTCAAGATGTAGTTCTGTCCTTGCATGGATGAGATATCATTTCAGATTCCCCTAAGATGTCTTATGGTACTTCTAGTGCACTCCCCCAAGGAAACTTTTAGCATTGAGGTTGGATATATGGGGAAAGAACATATGAACTCAATATGAGTTTTAGAAAAAAATGCTTCTAAGTTGGATCATCATTTTGGAGTGGTTTGGTAGTCTTGTTTGTGAAATTTGTACTGCTCATTGCTGTACAGTGGTTGATTTCCATGATTACAACCATGGGCTGAGCCCCTTGGGATTACCTTTGCCAGATCCACTAGGGTATTTGCTTGATCATTCAGTTTCCTCTGTTCCATCTTCACACTTCTCAATCTACAAGACAGACGCTGAAGTCAGAAAGGTCCTCTCGTTTCTCAGGCTAGGTTACTGCTTTCAAAGGGGCATGCACAAAATCCACAAGAGCAAATAACTGCATGGATAATGCCTGGTATTGGGGGGTAAAGTCCACCCACACTGGTTATGTGTCTGGCACAATGAGAAGCATGCTTCCCCAACACCGCAAAAAGAAAGGAGAGCCAGAGATGAGATGTCCTCAGGACAACTATGTACCAGGTCAGTGGAATTCGGGAAGACTCATCGGGATTTAGCCACATGAGAAAAAGCCAAAACATTCCTTAAAGCCCCAGTATCATGACAAATAGACATAGGAAGAAAGATGCAAAGCAACTGGAATTTCATCGTGTTGGAGCAATGAACACCTTCCTATGCCTACGTGACTAGATACAGGAATTAACCCTGTTTAGTCGGAAATGAATTGGGTTAGGTATTTGAACCTGATGAAACCACAGTGATAAGTGAGATTCTTGTTAACAAAAACCACTTTTATTCAACCAGCAGCAAGATAACTCCAAACATATAATTTTCTTACTCTGTTTTGCTTGACTTTACCTTAAACTGACAGTGAATTTGAACAGAGGCCAGACCATTTCTTTGGGAGAATCTCTTTTAGCTTTCATTGTAGTTTTTAAGAAATGACAGACTATATCTAGTGGGTAGACCATCTATTTTTAAGGTTCATTCTTGTTACTTTAAAATGTCCTTGCATGTATTTGATTGACAGTCACAAGGCCACTCTTAAAAACTCATTTTTCTAAATGAAGCTCCTATTTTTTAATTTATTTATTGTAGTACCCCAATAAATATTTATTCCATGGTTCTTAGATTTAAGAAAGTAAGACTTTAAGAGACAAAGGTGAGTTACTGTTCTGTAAGCCAGCTATTTAAAACCAGACTCAAAACAAAAGAAAAGAACTCAGTTCCTCTGAGCTGTCTTGTGTCAAACGAAAAAAGAACATGTTTATTTCACTTGTGCTTGATAATGAATCGTTTACTAAGTATGGCTTCAATGAATGAAGAGAGTGTTTTACATTTTTTAATTTAAATAGTATATAACTACATAAGAGAAATAAAAGATTCACAGGGCAAGATTTTACTGCCTGGGAGACTTTCCTAATTTGTTTATAGCACTTAGTGATTTCGTCTTGCACCTAGGACAGCCAGCATGTAGCTGAGTCTGCTCCACAGTGAAGATACAGCTCCTGCCAGCTAGAATCTAAATGGTATATATCTATAACACAGTCTTAAGTACTCTAAAATCGTTCAGATTTATCAATTCATTGCTGTGTGTTCATTAGAAACTCAGAACCAAGTTAACTGGCTCCTTTTGATGTTATTGTAGAGATCAGAGTAAGGTCTAACCTGAACGAAATCTATAAACACATATTTAAATTCAATATATTGTTGACAGAGTTTTCTCTAAGCACCAAGAAAGGTTATAACTCTTTACTTATACCTTTTTAAACCCAGAAAAAGTCAAGCAAAAAGCATCTTGACCATCTGTGGATCAGTGAAGACAAGAACAGTAAGGAAAAGCTGCAATGTTAGCTGGGGACTCCACTCACCCCAATTTGACTTTGTTTCTTTAAGCATAGAATGAAGTGTCAGATTAGGAGTATCCTTAAGTGCTGGAGGTATCATAAATGGACTTTAAGTGATACCCAAATAAGACCTTAATACTAAAACATATGGAAAGACAGCTTTTCCCTTTAACCACCATGAATGTCTGATTACAAGAAATAAGTGTCAGGCAGGTCCTATCTTATCTCCACCTCCTGATTTGTTTTTCACAGGGGAGGGGTAAGATCTTGGCTCAGAGATTTCTAGCCTATGGCTATAATTTAATGCCAGAATTAAAACTGTCAGTTGATGGCAACTTTACTATCTTTATGATGGGCGTACATCAAGTTTTCTTTTAAAGTTTACTAATGCCTAGAGTTTAGAGCTCTGGACCAGATACCTCCAGAAATCTGTGAGTAAAGAGACAGTCCTGAATCTTGCAAAACAGGAGGAGGGGGAGAATGCTGTTTTTGGATAAAGAAGGAACTTTTTCTAAAGCACTTTAGTTCAGTGTCCTTCAGCTGGATTTCTAAGCTAAGAGTGACAGCAGAATTATGTCTGTGGTGTTTATTACTAACCTACAAAGCTATGTCAGATGATGTAGCTTTCTAGATTAGGAACAAATCAGTGACAGTAGAATTTTGCCTGTGGTGTTTATTACTAACCTACAAAGCTATGTCAGATGATGTAGGTTTCTAGATTAGTAACAAATCTGATTGATTTATTTGTGATCTGACCCTGACTGGAACTCCATTAGCTCTTGGACTTAAATGATCTTGTCTTGCCCTCTGATCTGCTTGTGGCAGGGGACTGCCTTCTGAGACTGCCTGTGAGGCTAGGCGAGCAGGCAGAAACCTTGCTAGAGCTGCAGCTGCCAGAATAAAAGGTAACATGCACATGGATAGTATGCTTTTTTTTTCCCCGCAAAAAGATTAAGAAACAGATGTTGCTTTCTTCCTTGTGAACTTCACTTATCACAGGAAAATATCATGATTTTGGATCACATTTCCATAGCAGCAATCAGACTACCAAAATTCACAAATAAAGGATCTGCTGGGTGCATGCAGCCAGTAGAAAACTCTGCAAATGTTGAAAGGAACAGCTCACACAACTTACTTCCGAGCTCTATTTTCATTTTGTTGAAATAAAAAGACAAAACAAAAGAAAAGAAACTGTAAAGTATTCTGGAACAAAATAATACAATGTGGTGTTCATTTGTGCACAGGGGGCTCGATTCGTCAGCTGGAAGACCCTGCAGGATCTTGACATTGATTGGCACTATTCAATTTATCATCATCCTTTGTTGCTACTATACTCTGCCTACCTGAAAGCACTTGGCTTCCTCTTAAACCAGAATTCAGAATGAGGAGCGTGCGTAAAGTCATGTTGGCCTCTTCATACTCGGTGTTCAAGGGAATAATGGGAAACACTGGCTTAGAATGATAGATATAATGATTCTTTTGAAGGGGGAGCATATCTTTTCCAGATCGGGGCTATTTGGAATCCCCTCTAGTATAAATTATGCACATTAGCTTTCTTGGTTCTAGACAAGTTCGAGTTGATTGATGGATCCATGGTTGAGACAGAAGAATGAAAAAGTTAAAGCTGCTATCAGAAAAAGGATTGAAAGTTAGAGAGAGAACACTTGATGGTATCGAGTGACAATCCAAAAAGACAAATGCATTACTGAAAAGAGGGCACTGGTCTAGAGAGTTTAGCATCATCAGAGGCTAGAGAGGTCACATGTTGGGAAAGCGGCCATAAAGTATGAAAAAGCAAAAGAGCTGAGCTAGAGAGGCCTGGCAGAAGAGGAGAGAGCTGCTAAAATTGCTCTCAGGGAGATTCAGAGAATAGCAAAAGCCAGACGAGCTCCAGAAAATGACTTGTGAGTTTATGTCCAGTCAGGTCTACTATATGCCGTGCTGACAGATGATGCTGAGTACCCTTGAGTCTGAGCAGTGGGCAGTGAAGGCCTGGCCCTGAGGAATCGAGCCCTGTGTGCTATCTTTCACGATGTCACTCTACAACTTCCAATACGAAGTTAACATGACAAGCGATTATGTACCAGTAGAATGATCTAGCCAAACCCAGCCCTTGTAACCAAACTTAGTCTGCTGTAGTTGTTCATAAACTTTAAATATTCTCCACAGCAAAGGAAACCCAGCAACCCCCCAATGATTTACACAACAATTCTGAACAGCTGAATTTCATTAAACTCATCTGCTTTAGATGTACACATTGCATTAAAAAGGGCAAGAAAAGGATGATAATGGAAATGTCTGATGGAAGCAGAGGAATAATTAGGGGTGACTTCTGCCCCACTACCCAGAGCAGCCAGCTGAAGAACTTCATATAAGCTCCTCCCACGTGCCCTTCCAATCAGGCTGACATGCCCCGCAGGACAAATGTGCTACTTCCTTTTCGACAGTTCATAAAATCAGCTTCCTTGTACAGAAATGATTTTTATATATAATATTTTCTTAAAAAGAAACTTAAAGCAAAGCTAAATAATAAAATAATAAATTTTTGCAGTGAATAAATAACAGCATAGTCTTCCACATTAGTATGAATATGCTTATAACTCAAAGCACATGGCAAAAGAGACTAAAGAGCCACCATATCCATAGTTACAGGACTGCATTACAAAATCTACTGGTGCATGCTTTGGACTTTTTTATTCAAAAATTTATCAAAGAGGCAAATCAAATATGACTGTAGTTTAGGTAGTTTCACCGACAGGCACACAAAATGAAGCATGGTCATAGCACGTGTACATACTTCCTCCTGCTTCATCTCACAGTCTTTACCTTTGGGTATATCCTCTCACACCCAGAGAGGGAAGTTTTCAATCATGCTCGGACAAAACTGACTACCAAGAAACATTGAAAGTGCAAAAATGATCTCTCCATGGCTTGCTGTGATGGCTTCTGTTAATGTTGGGGTTCCTGTGTCCAATGGCTTTAGAGCACACACTTTTCCTAAAGAGCTCTTCCCAAGGGAGTTCTCTGAAGAAGTGGGTGTCTATATGAGGAACCCAGGAATAATCTGAGTATATCTTGGGGTCTCCCTCTCTAGTACAGAGAATGAAAGGAATGCAGCATCTGGGTTGCTGCTCCTGGGTTGGCCGTGGGTCAGAAAAGGAACTGCACTCCAAGGAGCAAGCTCCTGCTTTGTGAACCAACTCTAACACGATTCTACTTCTTGTTTTCTCCTGACTTTAAAAAGAATAATTTTAAAATTCTAGCTCTGTCATTTCCTTACAGGGTTGGTGGGAGTGGTGTGGCCGAGGCACAGAGTTAGAGGAGAAATCCCATCCCCTTCTAAGGAAAGTGTGTTGGTGGCAATACGGAGCATGAGTGAGTGGCTGCGAGCAATAATGATAAACTTTTCTACCATGTGTGCAAAGCGTTCTCTATTTTAATCCCAGAGTTACTTGGGTTTTATTTTGATTAGTGGAGGTTTCAATTCCACAGAAGTATGCACGTGAGCATCATTAAAGGCACATTATAGACTCAGCAGGACACCTTAATATGCTAACTAAGCAGGGCAGAGGCTGGACCAGGGAAGGGTTAGAAGATGAAAGTCTATGGATTCCACACAGGAGGTTAGTGGTACCATGTTGCCTATGAATTAACTAAATGTGTAAAATAAAAATCCCAGACTCACAGATTTCTTGCCTGGTGTACTGGTTGGATCTGAGGCCAGTAGTGTGGCACAGGCAAAGACCTAATAGCTCCCTACATTTCCACTGCTACCCTGGTGTGTCTCACAAGGAAAGCCACTTTCTTGAGCCACACATGTGACCACAAATAAAGGGCATGAAGAGCAAGTCTGTTGTCACAGTGGATACCAACAGGGGCAACACTTACAGTTAAGACAATGCCATCCTGGAAAGGTCTGTTTCTCAGTCATCATTGAATCTTATGAGGTACAGACAGTTATCTTAAAAGACTCTAGTAATTGTATAACAAAGACAGGAATGAAGGCCTTATGTCAGTTGAATAATAGGAAACTAATAAGAGACTAACGAACAAAACCAATGCTAAACTCTATAGTGAACATACAGCATATAGATAATCCCCAGCTTTTTGATTAAGAAGTCATTGAATAGTGTAAAATTAAGATAATTAAATATACTATGTTTTATAAAATGTAAAAATCCAGATGGAGCATATCATGTCCCCTCCCTCCAAGATTCTACAGGGGATACAAGCTGAATATTTCAGGTCAAACTGTATAAATAAATACATTAATTAAATATAATTCTACCAGAAATTATGGCCTCTGTAACAGAAACCATGGCCTCTGAAGAGAAAGATATTTTGATTAACACGCACAATTTTCAGCCATAAAATGAACTAAACTTTTTCCCTCTGGGGTTCATTATTAGATGGAAATGAAAACAGGTACTTACTGGTGAATAGCTTGCAAGAATTTCCGTTGATGCTTTCTTACTTTTGCGTGGTCAATCTTTTTCACGAGCTTTGTGTGTTTGTAGATTAACCACGTCTCCCTGAGTACATTGGCGGCTGCGTTTTTCACCTGTTTAGAAAACACAAGAAAACCCACATTGGAGCACTGGACTGAGCTCCCAAGGTCCAAATGAGGAGCAGA
>LOEQ01004898.1:38008-53516 GCA_001685075.1 Bramus lutescens | reverse complement strand
GCAGCAGGATGTGATCTGCCCCACTGAAAAAGTTACTGAGCCACATGGCTAACATAGATCAGAATAATGAGCTAATATAAATGATAGGAGCTAATAAGAAGCCAGAGCTAATGGGCCAATCAGCTTTATAACTTATAGAGGTCTCTGTGTGATTTTCTTTAGGGCTAAACAGCTGTGGGGAACTGGGCAGGACAGAAAACACAAACAAGCAGGCCCCATTAGTGTTACAGATTCTTATGCTTGGTCTGATGATATCACACACAAAGAAATCAAAACTATTAATCCTTGGTTCTCTGGAGGGCAGGTAACTCCTATATTAGTGCCCAAACCCACTAAACATTCTGTTTTTTTCAAACAATATTATTTTACATACCAGTCCTAGTTCCCTCTCTCCCATCCTCCTGCTCCCCGCATCTTCTCCCTACCCCAACCCCCATTCACTTCTCAGAGAGGGCTAAGTTGCAAGAGTTAGTTAGTAACTAGTCTGAGCATTTATAAGTAATCTTAAGTCTCTGTATTGGTTATTTCAGAGTGCCAGCAAAGGAAAACTCTGCCTACAGCCAGCCTTAGGGACATGAGAATGGAAGAGCTGGTTCTGCCCCTTACCAAATAAAGAAATCTGAAGAGCAGGCTCTGCCCTCCTCACCTGGGCAAAACAGTAGAGCTAGCTCTGGTGGTGTTGGTGCTACTGAGCTGGACCTGAGGGTGTGAGAGCAGGAGAACTGGCCCTGCTCCTTGCTGTCTGCTCCACTGGACCATCTATCTGGGCAGTGTTGGAGACTGACTAACCCAGCTACCACAGGCCCAGACCATGACCACAAAGTAGCCCATCTCAACATCCACCTCATCTGTGAACTACTGGAGCATGTGAAGGGGCTGGACCTGCAGATCCAAAGTTACAGCATCTCCATGACACAAGGCAACAATAGGATATCCAGGAGGAGTCCCAGTGAGGGCCCAGAATTGAGAGAGTAGCAGAAGTCAGAGGCTTCTAACCAGAATAATGACTGATTGCAATAAACATTTAAGAGTAAAAATGAATGGACTAATGTGTATCCTGTGTAACTCTCTGCTCCTGTCTTTCTAAGTCAAATAACATCTTTAGTCTGGGCACATGTACTTCTGGGCTAATTTTTTATTCTAAGAGGCCAGGTAAATTTTCATAAAATGAATACTCTTAATGCTTGTACACAATAGTGTGTTTTATTTGACTAATGTAGTTATACAGAGAAATTATTTTTGTATAAAATCATTCCACTTGATATTTGCACATGGTGAATGCTTTTTCATCACTATTGTTTGCCTCAAGAAGGCACATACTGGAAGCCGGGCAATGGTGGCGCACACCTTTAATCCTAGCACTTGGGAGGCAGAGGCAGGTGGATCTCTGTGAGTTCGAAACCAGCCTGGTCTAAGAGTGAGTTTCAGGACAAGTTCCAAAGCTGCAGAGAAACCCTGTCTCAAGGGGGAAAAATACACATACTGGAAAGGTTAGAAATCTACATGTATTCCACAGAGAATAGCCTTTCATCACTCAAATTGCTTTTCCTTTAGAGTCACGGTCAGATTTCAAAATGTTTATGACCATTTCGCCTGCTAACCACTAGGGGAAAAGTTATCTTCTATGGAGTATGTGAGGGAATACTTTTATTTCTCTCTCAGAGATATATATAGTGCTCTTGAGTTTGAGTTTTTACTAAGATGAGTCTGTCCTTATTCACTCTTAATTTCCCTCAGACATCACTGAAGAGTTTGAAATTCTTACTTGAAGTTAAAATTTTCAATGGATTCTACTTAGAAATTCCACAAACAACCAACTTAAGTGTGTTCCCAGCAAATGACAGTCATTAAGTTGATGGCTTTGCATAAAATCTTGAATAGATGAACATTAGAGGGGGCTTTGGTCACATGTTGGGCCAAGTACGTGATTGAGGTTTCAATTGCAAAGCAGGTCCACTTCTAAGAAAGAACAGCGAGATGACGTTGTTAAAATCAATGGGTCTCCTGTTGAATGCGACTTTTGAAACTTGAACAGCCTTTTAGTAAGAAAGCAACAAGACTCCCTCTGCAACATCCTCTCCACTGTAGCACTTATTTGATTCCTGAGAAAAGTAATACATATGATAGAATAGCATGGGTTACAAAAGACTATAAAAGTGCTTCTTTAATATGGTAAAGCTTGTGCCTCTTAACACAGCTCTACAAAAAGAGAACCTTCTTGGTCAGACCTAGGAGATGCTCAGAGGAGCATGCGATGACTCCAGGATTGCATCTGAACTAATAACCATGCACGGAATTGCATTTCCATTTCTAGATCTCTGAAAAGAAGCATCATCCTGGGTACCCAAGCAGCTCTTCACTTTAATATTTTCTCCAGTCATCACTTTAGAAATGCTCACGAGTTTTAAGAATGGAAATAGGAATTGAAAAAAAAATAAGAGGAAACTGGGGAGAAATAAAAGACATTTGGGGAGATGGCTCAGTGGATAGAGAGGTTTGATGTGTAAGCCTGGCAAACTGAGCTTCAACCCAGGAACCTATATGAAATTGAAAGAAGAGCACTGACTCTACAATGTTGTTCTCTGACCTCCACGTACCTCCACACACATACCATATAGCATATGTAGTGCCCTTTATCATACTACCTAAAAATTATAATTCAAAAGCTTTTTGGAAGTAGCAAAGTCAGGCTAAAAATAGCATATGCAATTGAGAGGCTTTGATCCCATAATAGACTCTTGAAGTACTGTTAGCTCTAGGGTCTTAAGTATGGGCAAGGCTACAGAAATTCATGTCCCTCCCTTCATAAATGAATCTGCATAAATATGAATTTGTAATAAAATAACTACTGCATTGTAAATACTAATCAAAGTTGCCTATTATTTGTGTTTTGAAACAGGGTCCTACTACGCTGACCTGGTTGGCCCCAGTTGATCTTCTTTTCCCTTTGGACCAACATGGGATTGCAAGTATGCTTTGCTATAAAGATCCTTTTTGTACTTAGAACTAAATCAAGAATAAGGTAAATGCTGAAAGTTGGAAACTTGTCTGAAGAATTCTATTGATTCTTTTGTGGGCAGAGTTAACAAATGACAATGCATTTAATTATCTCAATGACAGCCCGATGAAATTCTACTTTGGGAAGCGAGGACTGCTACAAGATGTTACAAGATAATTTTTAGGTATTTTTGACTTTGGTATTTTGATGTTTCAAGTGACTATCCAAAAAGCTAAAAGTATAGCCTAATAAAAAAATATTTTCTTTTCTAGCTTTCTACCTTGATGTCATGACTGTGAGCAGGCTGCCTGAGTTCTCTGTGTCATGGCTTCCAAAGTGCATCAAATAGCCATAACAAGGCTTCTGTCATGAGCTTGCTGACGATGAAGTAAGTTCATATATGGGTCACACCTGGACATAGCCAAGGTGTGTGTTCTGTCAACACAGATTATTGTTTTGTTACTAATAATTGGAAAGTGATCTTCTTTCTGGTTACTATGGCATTTTTGCTGTATCTGTCATGACCTTCAAGTCATAGAAAGAGCAGTTTATATTTGTAACACCTGTGTCTAGAATGCAGCCACACACATAGAAGTTGAGCACTATTTCCTCCAATGACCTTACCATAAGATTCCCGCCTTCTACAGGCAGTGTGTTCTTTTCCACCCAACCTAATACCGATTACTGTGCTGAAATGTTGAATATGCCTACTCGTCTAGTTTTATGAGATCTACTTGTATGTAATTACTTTTATCTGTAATTGAGCTGAAGTTAGGTATTCCATTTGTAAAATGGGAGAAATGAAACCAGCTCCAGGAGTTTTGCTGTCTTCAATCTATGACATCTCTGCTTCTGAAGTCTTAGTGGAAAAACCGTATTTCCTGATGTGCGAACAAGACAGTGGCATCCTCTTGCAGGATGTGAGGGTGTCTACTTACTCTTTTGGTCAGCTGAGTATCCATCATGAAATTGTGCACATGCTTTTCTGCTTTGGTAAGTTCTAGCTTTCTTGCCACTACGGCTACCACCAGGGCTGTGCAACCTGCACCCTAAAAGCAAGGAAAGAGGAAAACCCCAAGAATTAATTAATACTTTTGATTCCAGTCACATTAGAGATTGTTTTGTATCAGATGCATTACTTTTCTCAAGCTAAAACAAATGATACTTTTCAGTGTCTTCCCTGTGTATCACAGAAAAATATATGGTTAACAACAGTAAGCAATGTTCCTTTAAGGTGTAAAATCCTATTTACCTATTTTTAAAACTAAAGCAAAATAATGAATAAAACAAGATTTTTACCACAAGGAATAAATAGCTAAAACCCAACTTCCTGAATTTTCAGACATAATTTTTCTGTAAAAACAGGAAATCTGTTCTACACCTATAATTATAAAAGCATATTAAACAAATTAACATAAGCACATGGACTAGAAATGAAGATTTAAAAAAAACTACCAGTTCAGAATCTTTGCTTGAGATGAGACCAGCAGGCTTTCAGATGAGTGGGTGGCTACCCAAGAGGAAGGAGAGCAGTAGACTGTCATGTATGGAGACTGTGGCATAAGTGTGACAAGGTCATAGATGAATGCAGTGATGGAAGTCAGGACAGCACAGGACATGATGCACAGAAAGCCAGGAGATACCTTCATTTGGAGAAGCAATGATGTTGCCTTTCAAATCATGGCCCATTTAGATTATCTTAGAAAAATAGTGTAGGAGACACTGGGTGGTACCCCAAGAATTCTAGACCTCTCCACTGTCAAGGTGCATTCACCCTGAGTTGTGCAGGGTGGCAGTGTCATCTTTGCTGAAACAGATCAGGGCCACATGCAAGGCTCCACGTTGCAGCCACCTCATCAGCCTGAGGCCCAGCATACCTACTTGTAAGTAAGCAATCGTGGCAGTGGTTGTGAAGGGAGGCCATAGCTCCTGACATGAGAGGCAACAGAGCAATGAAGTGGTGAAGCCACGTTCAATGCACAAGAACTAGAGAAGAAAAGGGCAGGGTACATTAAGGAACCAATGCAAGAGGTACATAGACTTCAGGAAGACACAATACTGCTGCCTCTTTCTGGACTCTTGCCTCTACTAGTTTCTAGTAACATTGTCTTGATGTCACCAAAGGGTAGAGTGTTCCCAGGATAGACAGTTGAAGCTAGTCTCAAATTTCTACAAGGTGGTATACCTTTCTTCATTACTAACAGGCCTAAAATTTCCACACTAAATTGGCAAGTTGGTGGCTTCAAAATGCACCAGTTATCTTAAATAGATAATACTGGGGAGTAATGGTTATGTAACTTATTGTCCACGTCATCTGTCTCCTAAGGCGCTCACTCTTGAGAGCCACTGAGTTAAACATACACACACACACACACACACACACACAGATTTTTAAGAAAGCTTACGGTTTTATTTTGGGCAACATTTACAGCTATCTTTGGTCATGGGGCCACAGGTTAGTTAAAATTTATTTGAAAAACATTTAAAGACAGAACACAATATTTAAAAGGAAAGTTACACAATGTCTCATTTTTTTTCTAAATGGATCACATTAGGAAGTAAAAATAAATTTAAAAAGTAAAAAAAAAAACAGGAAAGAAGTCCATTTGTGAGAAGAGATTACCTCAGAGAAATTGGAGTTTTAGTGACTGGTTTTGCTCTTTATGTTGTTAAGAACCAATAGTTGGTGCTGCACCCAATCTCCCTACCCAGCAAGACTCCCCACATTCTTATCCAGGGTCTAACCTGGACTGTAATACCTACCATCATCTATAGGTCCCATCTATTCAGCATCTAGACTCTCTACCAAGTCAGATCCTTCACACCATTCTCCTGAGTCTAGCCCTGAGGATCTCCCTGACCATAGCTATCCAGGCCTTCATCCCCATCCACTCGTCCAATGTCATGGCCTCTTGCCTCCCCTGCCTACATCAGAAGCATTCTCTGGACTTCTTCTAGGACCCTCTCTGCCTTTACCCCAAACCACAGGCTCCACCCATGCCACATCAAGCCTTTCCACCTAGCCAGATCCATCTCTACACCCATTCCCAGGTTTGGTTGAGAATGTATATCCTGTACACTAGTCCAGTTCCCTCTGTCTATCTGACTTGATTCAACACAAAGTATTGACAACCTTTAGGCCCAACACACCTAAACATCCTCTCGCTTCCCCAACAACTTATCCACATCAACCTTAAAACTGAAATGCAACTCCACATGCCAAGGTCTCTTTGCAAAAATACAAAATATGAAAGAGCAAGCCAGTATCTTCTCTCCTAAAACTACCAGCGGTTTGAGAATTGCCCAGATGAACCCTAGGGTACAGAATTTAAAAGAACAATCAATCATAAACTTTCTCAAATAACCCAAGAAGTTTAAAGATGATACAAAGAAACAAACCAACAAAATTAAGGAGAGTAAACTAAATATCTGAGTAAGGCACAAGAAAACACAAACATAAGGTAATGGAAATGATGAAGACAATCCAGGACTTGAGTACAGAATTCAGTAAAGAGATAGAAACACTGAAGAGGACTCAATGTGAAATGAAGGTGAAACTGAAAACCCAATAACTAAACTAGAAAACTCAAAGAAAGCCTTACAAGTAGAATGAACCAAGCAGAAGATAGACTATTAGGACTTGAAGATAAAGTAGAGGATTCCAAATAAGGAATGTGAAAAATTTAATAAAACAGAGGAAAAGAACACAGAGGGTATGTGAGATACCATGATAAAAAAAAGCAAATCTTAGAATTTTAGGCAGAGATGAGGGATGAGAACCCCAAGCCAAAGACATACACCAGCTCTTCAACAATACCTACACACCTATCCAAATTAAGGAAACACACACCAATATAGATACAAGAAGCATACAGAACACCAACTAGACAAGACCTGAAACGATAATCCCCATGGAACAACATAGTTAAAACACCCAGTATAAAGAACAGATCATAGTTAAAACACTAAATATTAAAAAACAAAGAGTGTGTTGATAGTTGCTAGAGGGAAAAAAACGGAAGTCACGTATACAAAAACTCATCAGAATAACAGCTGATTTCTCAATTGAAAACCTGAAGAGGCTGGAATAATGCATTCAGGTCCCATAAGACTATGAACCTGTAACAGCCACCCTAGACTAATATAACCACCAAACTTACCTGCCATGATTGAAGGGAAGAAAAACAACTAAGATATAAACAACATAAATATATTTATATTCAACAAATCAAATCTAAAGAAAATACAAAAAACAGTATTTTAGGCTGGAGGGAGGAATGATTATAGTAGAGAGACAGTGGAAAGGCAATAGTTATGCAAACACAAAGTACCACTAAGAATACAAACCATAGCTGGGGTCAGCCTTGCGGATTCCTGGGAATTTCCCTAGCACCAGGTTTCTCCCTAACCCCATAATGGCTCCCTGTATCAAAATGTCTCTTTCATTGCTCTCCCTTTCTGTATCTCTCCTACAACTCGATCATCCTGTTCCCCCTGTTCTCATCCTCCATCCTCCCACCCCCAGTTTACCCAGGAGATCTTATCTATTTCCTCTTCTTAGGGATATCTGTGCATGTCTCTCTTAAGGTCCTCCTTGTTGCCTAGCTTCTGTGGGGCTGTGGATTGTAGCTTGGTTCTTTACTTGTTTTACCTCTAATATCCAATTATAAGTGGTACATACTGTGTTTGTCTTTCTGGTTCTGGGTCTGGGTTACCTCACGCATGATTTTTTTTTCTAGTTCCACCCATTTGTCTGCAAATTTAATGATGGCTTTTTTTTTTTTAACAGCTGAGCAATACAGGAACCCACAAGAATGACCCCAGATAAGATTCCTAGCAATAGTGGAGAGGGTGCCTGAACTGGCCTTTTCCTGTAATCAGATTGGTGTCTATCCTAATTGTCATCATAGAACCTTCATCCAGTAACTGATAGAAGCAGATGAAGAGATCCATAGCCAAGCACTGGACTGAGCTCCTGGAGTCTAGTCTAAAAGAAGAAGGAGGGATTATATTAGCAAGGGCAGTGCGACATTACCATTATGGGGAGACCCAAAGAGACAGCTGGTTCTGAGCTAATGGGAGCTCATGGACTCTGGACTGACGGCTAAGGAGCCTACTTGGGACTGAACTAAGCTCTCTGAATGTGGGTAACAGTTATGTGGCTTGGTCTGTTTGTGGGGTACCTGGCAGTGGGACCTGGTACATGAGCTTTTTTATTTTTTATTTTATTTTATTTTTGGAGCCCATTCTTTATTGTAGGATGCTTTGCTTGGCCTCTATGCAGTAGAGAAGGCTTGATCCTGCCTCGTCTCAGCTACACGTGCCAGACTTCGTTGATTCCTCATGGGAGGCCTTACCCTCTCTGAGGAGTGGATGGGGGATGGGAGGAAGAACTGTGGTTGATATGTAAAATGAATGAAAAAAGAAAAAAAGAATACAAACAATAATACCTGAAATCAACAGCACAAAGACTACAAGTAACACACATTCAATATATTTTAATATCAATGACTTCAACTGTCTAATCAAAAGATACAACAAGCCTATTAAATGGATCAAAAACCAAAATCCATCTATCAGTTGTCTACAAGATACAACTCCTAGTTTTAGAGAGAGGCACCCCCTTAGCGTACAAGGATGGACAACAGTACTCCAATCAAATGGAACCAGGAAGCAGGCAGGTGTGGCTATCCTAACATATGAGAAAACACTTCAAACAAACAAAAACCAATCAGAAGAGATATAGAGGGATACTTCATTCTAATCAAGGGAATAGTTAACAAGAAGACATAGATACACCAATCTCTGGTGTACCTGATTTCATTTAAAAAATGTATCACTGAATTTAAAGACACAGATTAATATCAACCCATTAACAGTAGGCGATTTTGGTACCCACTTTATCCAATAGACAGGGAAACATCAGAACTAATTGACAGCATTATATCAACTGTACTTAACAATCAACCAGGTGAAAAGGAAGCCTATAGAATGGGAAAGACTCTTTACTAGCTGGACATATGACAGAGGATTAATATCCAGAATATATATAAACAACTTAAAAAACAAATTGATAATAATGATATTTATTTAAAAATGGTCTCAGGGCCTAAACAGAGAGTTCTCAATTGAAGAAAAATTGGCTAAAATGTAATTAAAAGCTCATTGGCAATTAGGAAAAAGCAAATCAAAACAATTTGGAGGTTTCATCTTACCAAAAGTCAGGATGGCACAGATCAATAGTTGACAAGTACTGGAGGGAGTCTGGGGAAAAGGAAGCCTTAGTCACTACTGTCAGGATTGTAAGTTGGCGCAGCCAGTCTAGAATTCAGTGTGGAGAAGTCTCAGGAAGTTAAAAATAAATCTACCATATGACCCAGCTATATCACTACTTATCATATACCCAAGGGACTCAACATCCTACTCCACAGATACGCGGTCAGCCATGTTCATTGCTGCTCTATTCACAATAGCTACGAAATGGAAACAACCTAAATGTCCTTCAACCAATGAATGAATAATGAGAATATTATACATACACAATAGGATACTATAGCGATGTAAAGAAAAACGATGAAACCATCAACCTTGTAGGTATATGACTGGAACTAGAAAGATCATACTTAGTGAGGCAACTCAGATTCAGGAAAAAAAAGCATCACATAGTCTCTCTCTCTCTCTCTCTCTCTCTCTCTGGAATCTCTCATTTCATTTTTAGATTTCTGTACATGTCTGGAACAACAATGGAAAAGAGGAAAGAAAATTGAAACCATACAGGTTAGTTTTATGTCAGCTGGACACAAGCTAAAGTCATCTGATAGAAGGAAACTTCAAGAAAATGGCTCTATAAGATCTAGTCAAGCTTGTAAGGCATTTTCTTAATTAGTGATTGACAGGGAAGGGCCCATTTCATGGTGGATGGTGCCACCCCTGGGCTGGCGGTCCTGGGTTCTCTAAGACAGTAGACTGAATAAGGTGGCAGAAGAAGGGGTAGACAGACTGTAAGAGACAGAGGATATGAAACTGTATCTCCCAGTATTGTCAGAAGCTCTATCCACAAAGTCTCACTAATATGGCTAGCTAAATGTGCGCTGAATGAGGACACAATAGGCCAAACTGGATACGGGAAAGGCCAGTCCTCAGCCCTACAGAAAGAGTAATCACAGGCTGCGGAGGAAGGCTGAGAGGGGCAGGAGTCATCTTCCCCAGGAAAGAGTACACCAAGTAGGTATTCAGCACCAAATGGCCAGCCCTGAAAACACACATACAAGTAATGTTACACAGCCTGAGCAGGTTATATTTAGGAATATACACATATATACTAATATGCATGTACCAACAATTAATTTAAAAAGGCAATGCCTTTAAAAGAGAGAAGAAGAGTATTTGGGAGGTTCTAGAGGGAGGAAAAGAAATAGGGAAATAATATATTATAATCTAAAAAAGGAAAGAAAAGGAAAAAAGAACTTTCTAGCTTCTATAAACAATTTATACTCTGTATGAATAGTCAAACATTCAAAAATGAAATAAATTAAGAAAATATATAATCTTACTATTAAATATAGTCATAAAACTTTAATAAATTCAATTTACAGACACTTTATTATAAGTTTACAGAATTTTTCCTTTTTATTTGAATGAATAAATATGACTTAGAACTGAGTTGTGGAACCAAAGAATGAAGTCGGGCAGTCGGGGTGGAGCTCCCTGAGAATGAGCTATTGCAAGAAAGAGAAGAGGAAAGTGAAAGATAAATATGCTTGTTCACCTTGCTATAGCCTCATAATTACAATCACAGCACTATGGCTCTGGTGAGCAGATACTCTTTACATCAATCTACAGTCTGTTTGAGAATCCTCTTTTACCTAGTTATATGAAGCAAGTGGTACCACCAGAAAGGAAGGGCTATAGTCACAGAAAGATCCAGACATTGCCTAGTTAGTCCTTGGGTTTTAAGATCCATTGAAATCTGAGTTAAATTGTAATTCAGTTGTGAACCTGGATTAGCAATGATTTCATTTCATTCCCTCAACCCCACACCATGATATTGATATCTGTATTTAGTATCACATATTTTCTCATGTACTATCATTTCTGCACTCATGATAAACTCAGGTAAACTCTTAAAAGTATGATAATTCACCTATTGAGCACAATAGATAAATATCAAATAAGTCACCATTGTTCCTTTTCAATAAATGGTTTAACTTTTTGTTTGTTTTTTTGAGACAGGGTTTCTTTGTCTAGCCCTGGCTGTCCTGGAACTAGCTCTTTAGAACAGGCTGGTCTTGAACTCACAGAGACCCGCTTGGGTGCCACCACCACCCAGCTGACCTTTTAAAGCACATGCCACATGTCTGCTTGGACCTGCACTAAGGTCCTCAGCAAAAGCAGTGCACACTCTTAACCACTGAGACTTGACTCCAGCCCAATTACTAGTGTAACTTTGAAATCAGTCGTTCATAGTCTTGATCAGGAACTAGACTCACTTGGAGATTTTATAAGAACCACACTGTTGAGACACGGTATCTGCAATCTACTCAGTCCTGTGGTATATGATTCCCTGACAGTCTGTGCTTTAGATGAAGGAGACTATGAACAACATACAGCAAACCGCAGCATCACCTAAAAAGAGCAAAAGCTCTTTGAGTTATTTCACTTGTGAGTTATTAGAAACATGCAAGTCTGAAGTGTGACGGATGCCACAATATTCTGTGCAAAACAAAGAGGTTTTAGGGCTAGATCCTGATGAAAGAAAGGAACAGACTTGGGGAAGAAACATCTGCACCTTTGCTGTTGGCTTTTAAACTTTAGCCACAAAGTCCAAAACAATCTCAGACAATGCTGGACTGATGACTCACTAGCCACCAGCCCCTCCCTCTTCCCAGGCTAGCACTTGCTAGACCATCACAGGCACCTGTTGCTGATTTGCTCCCTCTGGTTCCTCACTGGGGGCAGCCAGGCTTCTTTAATAAGCCGAGAATGTGAAAATCGAGGGGCTCTTAACTGCTACAGGCAGCCATGAGAGCACTGCTGGCACAAGACAATGAATTTTTTTTTCTCCCTGGGCAGGTGGCTACTGCTGAGATCCTTCTGGAAAGAAGTCAAAATCCTAATAGGAGTGGAAAATCACTGGCATCAAGAGCCTTGGGAAGCAGTTTTTCCTTGTGCTTTTCTGGGCTCTCCTCTTCCTGTTGATGGCCCATTTCTTGATGAGTGCTCTCTCACTCACCAAAGACTTGTGCTTTAAAATGAGCACCTTGGGAGCAAAGCAGAGAAACAAGCACACCCAACAATTTGTATAATCTTCCAACTGTTACCTATACTTTTCATCCCATTATCCTAACTGTATGCTTGTGAGCTGTACCCAAAGAGGCACTTAGAAACCCATTTGTTGCAGTCAAATATGGTGGTCATACCAGTGAAACCTGGCGCCTGGAGAGGCAGGAAGAACAGGAGTTCAAGGTCATCCTCAGCTACATAGTGAATTGGAGGTTGACCTGGGTATTGGAGAGAGGCCCAGTCTTAAAAAGCCAAAACTAAAATAAGATAAAATAAATAAAATCAGAAAAGAAGGAGGAAAAAGGAAACCTTTTAATTTAATACAAAACCTTCACTTAAATACAAAGCTATTGTTCCTTATGTTTCAGTGTTGCTTTAATTAGAGAAGCTATAAGCTGAGACCTACCTAGGTTCTTAGAGCATCATAAGAGGACTTGATATATACATATATGCGCGCATGCGTGTGTGTGCGTGCGTGTGCGTGCGTGTGTGTGTGTGTGTGTAGAATTATGTTTCAAAAACCTTCAATTGTTTAATTTTTGGAGTTATGCAGAGCAGAGCTGTTCATGTCAGAAAGTTTTAAGAATTCCTCCTGGCAGCAGGTTGTAGTAACTGAGGCAATGAACGGTACATTGCTACTGTCTACTCCGTGTCTATTCAAGGGCTATTCTGTTTCATAACGTAAGAATGGAAGTGTGGTCTGTGCATTTTCTCCAGTGCTTGTCACCAGCACAAGCCATGTAGAAACAGTTGGGACTGACATATGTTCCTCCCTGGAATGAAGATCCCTGTATGCCTTTAAGACGATGAGTCATGGTATTTTCACCAAAGTTAGGGAATAAATCCTGGCTTCTCTTCTCCCATTTTAATTTCTGTTTTTAATGAAAAACCAAAGCAAATCATGAACCTACCTTTTGGTCACCTAAATCTAACCTGAACACAGCATGTTTCTGACCCCATATATTAAAAATAAGAGTGTAAGTTTTTCCTTCTATAATTTATCATCTTTTCATCTAACAAAGCAAATGCTAAATGAGAAAGAAAACTGGAGAAGTCAGGGTGTGGGGCAGAGTCACTTTGTGTAAGGACAGCAAGTACACGAGAAGCAGTACTAATGACCCTGACCCTGAGCCAGAACAAACTTAGCTGAAAGCTAGCATAAGCTGTAACTCATCCCCAACACCTGGAAGGTACTCACTAGTGACAGATGAAGCGATAACTTTCCCCTCTGTCCTCCATTAGACCACAGAAGTATCAGCTATTCTGACATCTAGGATGCAGAGAAGTTGAGGAGGTCTAACTCCCCAAGACCGTTCCTCAATTAATGCTGGAAAAATTCAACAGCATGATGTTGTCATTCCAGGTCACACAGTGATGGTGGATCCTGTAAGAGCTTCCAAGCACCATCTTGAAACACAACTTTGGGATGAAATTTACATAACATAAAGACACACCCATTTCGTTTCATAAAAAAATGAGACTCCTTTGACAGAGCACTGCAGAAAGATTTAAATTATTGCTTATTGCTTATAAACAGGCATCTACCAGAGATCCAAATTGATAATGGGATTCATGATTTTTGTTTTTAATTCCAGAATCCCTACCACTATGGTGAATGGCCTGATAAAACCACTGACAGTCAAAGTATTTCAGGCTCAAATTATCCTCATGTGGTTTGTATGACAGTTCATTAGAGTGCAAACAGCATTTTAATGATAATCAAGATTTACTAAAAATATGCTCCTTAAATGTCATGTTTAAAATGAACAGAAGCACTTAACTTTTATTTTATGTGCATGAGTGTTTTGTCTGCATATATGTCAGTGTACCATGTGCATGCCTGGTGCCTGCAGAGGTCAGAAGAAGGCACCAGATCCCTTGGAACTGGAGTTACAGATGGTTGTAAGTCACCATTTGGGTGCTGGGAAGTGAACCCATGTCCTCTGTAAGAACATGGAGACATAGTTCTAACCTTTAACTTTCATTTTCATTTATCACTTCATGTCAGTTCTTCAAGAAGGTAAACAAATATTTGACATTATCACCTGCTTTTGTATTTCTGAGGTTCACTGCTTCAATAGTTAGGAAACATAAATATTTTTACTGCCCTTGCCTGACACAAATAATTATGCTTTTATAATAAATATATAAAACAATCCATTTTGGCGAATAAAATTTTCTAAATCACCCAAGTTTAATATTACAACCCATTAGAGTGTTAAAGACTTTCTCAGGTCATGAAAATAATTTCCTCTATCAAAAATGTCCTTCCTCTGATTTTCTGCAAATCAAGTTGGCAATGGCACTGGAGGTCAGAGACCGGTTTCAAGTCTCCTCCTAAGGAAGAATGTGTGAAAGTATGTGTGCAGGGGGGGCGTTTTAGTCTGGGGAGAAGCCCACTGGACTAGGAAATTCATCTCTGTGATTTGCCAAGTCAACTCATTCCTGTAACCTTGGGCTGGAAAGAAGGAAGTACTGCATGAAACTGATCATCATCAGCACTGAGTCATTCTGCATTTAAAGCTCCTTGTTGGAAAGGGTGCAGTGTGAGCTCAGGTCCTTACAGAGTCAATGGTGGCTCCGACAACTAAAGTCTTGCAGGGTTAAAAAATTGAGATGGTTATATGCGGGCAGGTCACAACTCCTGAGCTGGAAGAAAGCAGCTGTTGTGTACCTTGTAAAAATATTCTGTGAGGTAAGAATTCTAGGAAGAACTAGACTTCTGGCTAAGGAATTGATTAGGAATTTAGTTTTCCTACTGAAAAAGCCCAGAATTTCTCCTTTTCTATAGGCATAAAATGCACTACTTCATGAATATAAACATACACTACTTTCAATGGCCCTTATGTCATGAGATTCAATGGGACCTGGAGCTAATTATTTGCTCTAGTTCAGAATGAATGCCTTTGAACTGAGTTCAGACGGTGCTCACTCAACTGACACCAAGACATCCAGCAAACTTGGTGTTCATGGAATTGCTATCTAGTGTTCTCATGGGATTACTATGTAGTGTTCTCATGGGATTACTTCCATTATCGTGGGATTACTATCTAGTATTCTCATGGGATTACTATCCAGTGTTCTCATGGGATTACTATTCAGTGTCCTCATGGGATTACTATCCAGTGTTCTCATGGGATTACTATCCAGTGTTCTCATGGGATTACTATTCAATGTTCTCATGGGATTACTATCCAGTGTTCTCATGGGATTACTATCTAGTATTCT
>LOEQ01004898.1:0-37973 GCA_001685075.1 Bramus lutescens | reverse complement strand
TGTTCTCATGGGATTACTATCCAGTGTTCTCATGGGATTACTATCTAGTATTCTCATGGGATTACTATTCAGTGTTCTCATGGGATTACTATCCAGTGTTCTCATGGGATTACTATCCAGTGTTCTCATGGGATTACTATCTAGTATTCTTATGGAATTACTATCCAGTGTTCTCATGAAAATATTATCTAGTGTTCTCATGGAATTACTATCTAGTGTTCTAATGGGATTATTATCCAGTGTTCTTATGGAAATACTATCTACTCTTTTCATGGGATTACTATCCAGTATTCTTTTGGAATTGCTATCTAGCATTCTCATGGAATTAATATCTAGTGTTCTCATGGGATTACTATCTAGTGTTCTCATGGGATTACTATCCAGTGTTCCCATGGAAATACTATCCAGTGTTCCCATGGAATTAATATCTAGTGTTCTCATGGAATTACTATCCAGTGTTCTCATAGAAATACTGGAGTAAAAGGCAAGGTAGTATAGAGGCTTTTTTCTGGACTGACATTTCTTATTTCTTTCCATTTAAAGTTTAAAAATATTACTTAGTGTGGTTGTTTCAAACTGTCATGAACTGGGAAGTTTTTATGCAGAATTGTTGGTGACAGAAGAAACCTAAGTCACTTGAAAATTCACTCTAGTTGTTTCTATCAAATCTAGGGTTCCATAGATCTTTATTAAAGAACTTCTCACAACTCACACCTTTGGATGGACAGATATTACTCTATATTAAAGACAATTATACCTCAAAATTAATTTATCCATTGTCTAAAGGACTAAGTGACCAAGAAGAATCATAATAAAGAGGAATGGAAGCAAAAGTTATACATGAATGACCTTTCTAGTAAGTGAAAAGGTACCCTTTGTCAACATGGTTCCTCTTGAAACAATCATATATTCATGAATAAAGGAACATGCATAGCTTTCAAAGTGTGTTACATTCACCTGTGCAGATAGAAAGTGGGAGAAAGGGTAAGTGCTAAGGAAAATGATCAATTCTGGTGTAAAATTGGAGATAAAAGTGAGCTGGTGTCAACACAAAAGGCACTAAAACTTGACAATGTATTTGCCTATCACCTTCAGTGAAAAGTAGGGAACTAGTTAGAATCCAGTCTGTTGTTTATGAGGACATCCCAAACAGGAAATCCTTTGTTCCTCTGAGTTTCCTCAAACAGAGCAAGAGTAAGAAATTATTTTTCTAAAGGGGATAATCTGTAATTAAAACCTTAATGCTTTTATGTTAAAGAAAAAGTAGTATGACTTCTGTTAAACTATTCTATGGTTTTATGTTTTAAAGATAATATCCATGGGGGCTGAGAGGAGGAGAGAGGGAGAGGGAGAGAGAGAGAAAGAGAGAGAATTAATGAATTATAATGGAAATCAGACTGAAGGCCTCCAGCATATCAGGCAAGTATGCTTTGACTGAGATAGATTTCCCAATCCCAATGTTTAATTTCTTCCTGAAATCTAGCAGTATCCAAGCTCTCCCTATTTTAAGAATTCCATAAACACCTGTATCTAATATTGTAAACACAGCTGGATATTGTAGATAAAGCTCTACAAACAATTCAATAAACAATTAACAATAAACAATTCAAATAAGGATAAGCTATTTTTTGATAATGCTACTTGGTTTTCTATTATAAATGTTATAGAAAATAATCTCTTTTCACAATTTGATGATATATTTCTGCCCAGAGTAGTATAGGTATAAACTTAGTCTAATGTCCTTGTCTCTAAAAATATATGACCCATGGCACAAATTCAGCTTTTTAAAAACTTCTAAATTATACCCTAATTTTGAGTTTTGACTAATGTATGCCCTGAGGATGATGGCATTCTATAATTGATCAGTGTCGATTAGCCTTGGAAAGAAAACAAGCAAGGCTTTGGGAAGTCTTTGTAGGTGTTAGTGTGTAGACCAACTCTACTTCCCAATGAAAAAAAAGCTACATAAAGGTGTAAATTCTATCAAAATGTCATGAACACAAGGATAGGGAAACCAAGTGATAGAGGAGAACAGAAGGCACAGTACTCCAGAGGTAATATTCAAGAAGATGCACAGATGACCCTGTGCTCTCTTCAGAGTATTGTAAATTGTATTTCTTATTCACTATTTATTAAAGGCTAAAGCTGAGAAGGGGAGACAGGCAGACAGGAGACACCCATGGGAAATCCATCAATGCATAGGCAAATAAACACTGAAATATAAAGTCATTTCAGGCTAAGTCTCTGAGTATTTATAGTACTCCCCCTAATGAAAAGAAAGCAAAGGTAACAAAATCTGTTGAACATACTTCATCTTCAAGAAAGTAGCCTTAGTATGAATCTATAATCTCATTCAGATGTTCTCCATATTACATCTTGTTTGCTTCCAAATATTGCTCTATATCTCTAAGGAGTTTGTACAGGGTAGAATTGACTCCTTAGATGTTTACTCCTAAAGACTGTCCAGGAGCCTGACAACACTATGGGAATTTGCCTGGCCTCAAGAGAGAGCCACTGCACTCTTCCAAAGCACTTTTAAGAAGGCTACTCAAAGATTCGAGAATTTCTCTATGTATGCATGTTACTCTTTGATCAGGTCAATTAAACAATTTGTCCTTATAGGGGAGAGACAATGGAGCCTGAGTTTAGGAACAGACTGTTGTGCTGTGAGCTGGCAGAGGAAGAATGAAGCCATGTACATTTCATTACACAAACCTTCTTTCGTTTGTATAGATTAAAAGAGGCTCAGCATTTCTTTTCCAAAACCAAGGTTAATAGTGAAACCTAATCAAGGAAGCAGAGGAGGGAGGTAAATAGGAGATTCTGGGCCAGCAGACAAGACTTTCAAGGGGCAGTTTTGGAGGCATTAGGGACAGAGCAATGCTAAAAGAAGGTAGACGTATCTCAAGGTGCCTGTGCCCAGGAAAGGTTAAAGTCAAATTGGTGTCTGCTCCAAAGTTATATGAGTCCCAAAAGTCACGTCTCATTTAATAATAAAATGGGCACCACTTGCCACAAAAGAAACACCAAACAAGTTGTTTTTGAGAAGCATGGAGGAAAGACTGTAGTTATCAGTTCTGTCTATATAAATAGCATCATTCATGTCCCTTGTGGGCTTGTTATGGGGCCTTTCAAAAATATACCTCTATGTATTTTATTTACCAAAGTCTTATGCTATACAATAAAATGTTATTATTTGAGGGAAAATGGGAGATATTCTAGAATCAAACATTTAATGAGCTATACCAAGTATAATGAGAAAAATTTGAAGTTCACTACATTCATAAAACTTTTCATTTCACAAGGAAATGATGCCAAATTATGTTCCTAAATTACAATTTTCATAATTTGGGCTTAATGGCCATCCTGATAGTGCTGTTGTCTTTAAAATGGGCATGGGCAAGTTTCCTATCTCTGTTCAGTTCTACCAAGGGGGCTCAGGCTCTCAGTTTTTCCAGCTAAATAAAATCTCTGCAACAATCTTCCTCAGCAGATGCTTCGGGTGGCTCCATTCTGAGTGGACAGTACTCAAGGGACCATAACGAAGCCACCGGTATTGTCTCATGCTACCCGGTGCACAGACAGTATAGGGATGGTGAGGGGTGTTCCCCACTTTAGGTTTCACATCTGAGTTCTTGTGCCCCATGACCTCTCTGCTACCTTACTGGTTTCAAATGCTCACCACACAATCTGCCACAAGAGATGTTCCACCGCTAAGGCAAATGGCATATCAATGCAGTTCCTAATTGAAGGTCTCACACAATACACTGAGTGTAGGACTTTCCTTGCCACAATCTATGTACAATAGACCCAAGGGCAGAGCACAGTGACCACACTATGGTCACTCTTACTTCACCTTAATATTCAGTCAAATCTGGAAGGAACTCAAGGCTGGGAAGCCAGTTCTCTTAAGATCTACCTATCTCTCCTGCCCCATGAGTACTTTTATTTAAAGCTTACTTAGCCTTTCTGCTGGTCTCTGCCAGTCCTTTGGCTGGAAAAGCACTCTAGCTTTTGCTACCTTTCTCAAGGATGGAAGAGCCTTTCCAGTTCTCATATAACCAAACGAGTGGTGCAAAGCAGTTCAGGCTGCACCACAGTAAAGGAGGGGCAAATAACATGCCTGGGTTTGTAGGGCCTCCTAGGAAAAGACGCAAATCTTAACCATTACATCAAACTTTCCTTCAGTGTCCTGACATCCCTGTTTTCCTGTCCCCAATTCATGAACGTCCATGTCCCCCTTGTCTACTCATCTTGCTTAAACAAACTAAACTCTCTTAGCTTGTGGCTTTCAAACAGAATGCCCCCCATTTCTGGCCATTCACCCAGAAGTCTCACTTGATCTTAAGTCAATTCTCCATAGGTTATTTCTCTGATGAGGCCCTATTCCTATGTCCCAGTTTCCTAAACAACTCAAGATTTACTTCTTTCTATATGGACTTGAGTGTAATCATTTGTTAATCATTTTCAAAATGTGGTGTTTCTACTGGAGACCTCCAGGAAACAGGGCAGGGAGATCTTGTGCCTGGTTTGGCTGTGTTCTCTGCACATTTTCCAGACCCATGCTTCTCTCCCAACCAACATTCAATAACAGAATAAATAATATTATATATTGCAATAGAGGTCTTTAGGGTCCCAAGTAATTTCAAAATTATTTTTACAATCAAACAAGTAACTCACAATCATTTATACATATGGATTGGGTGGCTTGGGTTTCTTCTAAAGAATAAATAAGAGAGATGGAAGCGGGGTGGGGGTGGGGGAGACACTTACCATGATTCCAGTAAGCAAGCAGACTCCTTTCCCACAGTATGTATTAGGTACCATGTCACCATAACCAATGGAGAGAAAAGTTATTGATATCAACCACATTGCTCCAAGGAAGTTGCTAGTAACATCCTGTTGATCATGGTACCTGAAAGATAGCAAACAAAGCCAGAGTTTTAAAATGACTAGAATAGTGGCTAAGGACAATTCAATTAATTTCATGACTTCACTATATTTTCAATAAACTCTTCTGTTTATATGTCCTGAAGGATTACAAATATAAATAAAGTCAAGAAATTGCCTCAACTTATGAAAAAGACCCCCAAAGAATAATTTACATTATGAAAACCTACATTATCACTGTTACAAGAGGCCATACATTTACCTTTGTAGATAGTCTCAGGCCTTTGTGATTCCCAGCTGATGTGCCCAACCTTTGTGACAATATGCCCTGTCCTAATCTCATACTACATGGGTAGTGGAAGAGTCATGCTGTATCCTGTCCTGGGACTACGTTTACTACCATTGTTGTCCTCCTTGTCCCTTCAATACAGTTAGGTTGAAGCATGTACACACTGCTCAGCACACATACATATGATAATT
Organism: Bramus lutescens; assembly: GCA_001685075.1. Taxonomy (NCBI): domain Eukaryota; kingdom Metazoa; phylum Chordata; class Mammalia; order Rodentia; family Cricetidae; genus Bramus; species Bramus lutescens. The sequence goes on along the minus strand of LOEQ01004898.1, from coordinate 32,603 downwards.
AGGCCATGTTGATCATCAGCCTTGGAAGATGATGCTGTGATTCACATCTCTGTAGCCAAGGGTGAGTGGCCTCTTTGGTCTCTCTAGCACTCAAGCCTGAACTCTGGTCACCAGGAGGGTTAGGGTGCCTTGCTCTGTACCCACCTCCCACTGATGACCACCTGTCCTTCTTTCTCTTGGATACTAGTTGTAAGTCCTTCACTCTCCTCATTTCTTGCTGTGTTTTCTTCTAAACAAAGAGAAGCCAAGGTCTTGTTTCCTGCTACTTGTACTAAGCTAAGAAGTTATGGGCTGGTGTCATCAGAACCCCAGCATATGGAGGAGTGAGAACAGCTACTATATTGACTTACAGAAAGATAAGATAGATACCTTGACTGGATCATGCCCAAGGAGGGACCACTTCGTCTAACTATAGATGCTAATCCCCAGGATGTCCCAGGAGGCTATCCTTGTTAAAAAGAGAGTCCAGGAGGCATTCCTAACATCCCTTGGAGACCAATGGGTTCACTTTCACTGATTATCTTTGTGGCATAGTGTATACAAGAGGTATCAGAATGTGGCTAGTGCTGGGCTTACCAGTAACCTGAGCTAGGCAGTTTCCACAGACTTCTCTGTTTCAAAACATAATTAAATCAGCTTTGGTTTATATGCACATCAGGGTATGTTAGTGCATATTCCCTGCCATGATTCCTTGGGGTCACATTTTACTTTCCCACTGATGTGGGCTTCACAGGAGAAATGAGGGAGGAAAGCTCATTTCCCATTCAAATTTTATTTGTGAAAGGAAACTTCTCCTTGACAAAGCTTGATTTACTTAAGAGTACATGTCTCTAATCTCCTGAGGAAGGCCTTGTATAAACACATTGGATTTATTTTGTTCTCAGTAGACCCCCCCCATTGAATATGTAATATTTCACAACCTAGACAATCATGCGCTGAAATCACTACACTTGCAACTCTCCTTATATTGATGGTTGTGTCCTAGACAGATTCATTTTCTAGTCTCAGAAATATGCTGAGTGAAATCTTCATTTTGAATGGCTTGCATACCATCACGGCAAGTATCAGAATACTTACCTGCTAGGTATGTAGTTTTTTCCTTTGGCAGAACAACTAATTGCAAATAAGAGTTTTAGAATTGCTGCTACAACCTGTAGTGAAAACCTAATTGGGAAACCATAAACCTATAGCGAAAAACCTAATTGGAAACTAGTATGCTTCTAGACATTGGGGATTTTTAGCTTGGGATCCCATAAATTATTCTTTTTGATTATGAAATAAAGCTGTCTGAAAACAGCTCAGAATGCAAAAACAATCTCATACTAATGTTTATGTGACATTTAGACAGGCTCAGTTGTGAATAGTCAAAGCGAGGTAATTAAGGACCAAATTAGACACTATTAAAATAATCACCTGAATTCTTTCCTAGCTACTCAAACCCAAATATTATATTAGACTCATCAACACGGTGATAGTACCTCTCAGAACATCCCAGGTTTTGGATCGATGCCAGAGTCATACCACCGTGAATGATTAATACATATAATTTAAGACTGAAGAGGTATGCACACTTTTCTTATAGTAGGTTGTTTCACAGACCAGTCAGACAATGCCAGCCTTTTTCAGAAGACAACCTGTCTGAGAAACTGCTCAAGTGGTGGATGCAACCTCTGATCAATGGGAGTGCTGACTTAATAAAAGATACACCAAATCATAGCAGTGCTGGCAGAAGAAATGCCTCATGATGGCGAGCTTCCAGAATAAGGACGGCAGGGGTTCCAGCAAAAGACACTTACACCACTTTCTATGCTCCTAGCACTCTCAGCTTTGTAGACTTATATAGCTTTCCTGTCTTCAAAGAGCTTCCGCTTTTTAGTTCCTGGGCCTTATTCATCTCTTCATTCACTGCCGTCTGTTTAACAGACATGACAGCTTGATGTTGAACTGAGGATTTGTTCAAGTTCACAGGGGTTACCTTCACTAAGGGAGAGGCTGGCCCTGCCCAGCACTCCCACTGCCCCCTTGGTACTGCATGGTAAAAGCTAGCACATTGCTTTCTCTTTTATAGGTCTCCTTCTCCAAACCCTGCACAGCTCAGTATGGTTCTCTCGGTTTGTCCTGGTTTCTCTCAGCATCCTGCATATACCTCCAACAGCATTCAGTAAATGCTCACATGGGTCACAAGACATATAACAAATAATGTGCTCAATTACCTTGCCATTAGAATCAAAATAATGACTAATACTGGGCCTTATTCGATTCTGCACTGCTGCCCGGTTCTGGGAAAAGTACAGAGGGGATTGGTGTTCATTCCACTGACGTGGCAATGTTGGATTCATTCTCAGTCTGAGTTTCCCTGGGCCAAGTGGTAGGTGCTCAAAGTTGCAGACAGACAACAAACACAGAAAAATGATTCTTACCTATCTGTCAATATGAGTTGTACTTTTCATGTTATATCCCAAGGTTAATGCACAACTTATTTTGATAACAGTAAAAATTATTCCATTGTGGATGTTAACAGCTGACAAGTTTTCATGAATGCTTCTCTAATAAGCATTTTATTAATATTGGAAATGACAAAACTATTTCAATTCTGGTCTCAAATTTGAGACGTGGTTATATAATGGAAAGCATCACAGAGATTAAATGCATGTGATCAATATACCATCATTCCTCTCATAAAATCATGTCTTTCCTGAAATAACACTGTAACTATGGCAACACAATAAAAAGATGTAAACTTAGAGCAACCAAGGGAAAGTAAAGGAGGCACCAGAGAGGAGGAAGAAACTTTTATTTTATGAATGAAGATGCATCCTGCTTTCAATCACAATGGAGTAATAGGTTATTATATTTATACTATATTTTTAAAAATCTGATAAAATTTGAAATAATGGGTAACAAGATACTGTCCACCCCTCTTGAATAGACAAAGATTCTGGGAAGATTGTTAAAAATTGAAGCAAACCACAGATTTGTCCCAGTTTAATGTCTAAAGAGAATCTACATAATAAAGTGTAGTGAGGGAGAACAGGCAGAGCTCCAAGGTCTCCCTGAATTGAAGGGCACTTCCCTTCACTCCCTATCCCTGATTGGAGTATGAGAACTTGTGAATAGAAAGCAAGGAACTTTTCAAAATTGAAAAAGGGACCAAAGAAAAGATAATATAACCACAGTAAGAAATTGAGGACTCCTGGTAAAATACCAGCTTTCACCCTTTGCCAAGTCTTACAAGACAAATATCCTTTCCCCCAACAGTGCTTCCAACTGGCTTCCGAATCTCCCTCTCAAATATAAATGAATAATAGTGGGCACACATTTTATGCTTCCTGGAGAAGTGGTGCAGATAAAATAGAGGAGGTAAAGAAAGAGGTAAACAACAGAGGGAGACAGCAGAAGGAACCTGAGACAGTGAAGACAGAGGTGGGTTCCCTTGCTCCATCAGCTATGGATGACACTAAGGGAACACTGCAGTGATGCAATTCAGATTACAACAGAATCACAGCCATACCATAATTCTGATGCAGACTGAGACAGATCACCTAGAAAATAGAACACAAAGAGGGAAAGAGGACAAGAAACAAACTAAAAACCAAAAGCAAGCTCAGGAGTGGAGATTTAGCCTTTAGCAACTGCCTTTCCATAAAAACAGAGACTGGAATGGACGAAATAAGAATGTCCTATTATTTATTCAACGTGAAAACTGGAAATCAGACATTTTTTTCTAAAAGAAACATTTTAAGAGAATCTGTAATAATAATAAGAATGACAATGATGATGATGATGATGATGATGATAATAACTAAGCCAAGGGATATCATTGTGAAATGCAAGTAACAGGTAAAAGAGAAGGTATCAGAGTTTAAAAAATAGATCCAAACTAAAGCCTGGAAATTGTTGCTTCTAACATGATTCAACCATTATACATATGTTGGAGAGGGCAATCTATTTCTTCTGGTTTTGCAGTGGGGGAGTGGGGACATCCAGGAGGATGAGGAACTGAACAGGTGTCTCTTGGGCTCACTCCATTTGGCTTGCACACTGAGCAGACAGAACCTATATATGGTTCTCTGTGTGGTGCTTACATGAAATGGAGGTGACTCCCTCAGAGGACGAGGTACGTCTGACTCCATCAGATTCCATGGTGAGGCATGAGACTACCAGGCAGGCCTTGCACTACTGGTTAACTGGTGGCAAACCTGAATGTCAGTAAGTCTGAAAGTCCGTGTTTCCAGTTGCAAATTCAGAGATGTGAGAGGAATTTACATGATGCTTCCGAACAGCAACTATGTGCGTGTACTTTCCATTTACAGTCAAGTCGAATCAAATGTGTGACTCAACTCATCCAGAGATACAGGAATGGAAAGCAACCCAAGCTAGGTGGATATCTGTTCACGGGGGAGAACCGAGAGCCAATGGTTCAGACCGGAGACGGAGCATGAATCATTTACTTTGCTCTCTGTCAGGGATATTCATCAGCTGTTGCATTACAGTCACCTGGGAACCATTAAGAAAATACTGTCCACGGCCCCTCTACTAATTAAACCCAACTCTCTAGAGGTGGCGATATGACATAGGGATGGCTTTCTTTCAAGCTTCCCACGTGGCTTTTGCGTGTTATAAAGTAGCAAAGGCATTCTTTTTCTTCTTTTTCTTTCTTTTCCTTCTTCCCCCTTTCTCTCTCTCTCTTTCTTTCTTTGCAGTGGGAGTTCCATTCAATTAGATGTAAGAAGACACTTTTCACTTTTCTTTCCTTTTTTTCTTTTTCTTTTCTTTTCTTTTTTTTTGTTTTGTTTTGTTTCTCAAGACAGAGTTTATCTGTGTAACTGCTGTGGCTGTCCTGAAACTCACTTTGTAGAACAGACTGGCCTCAAACTCATGGAGATCTGCCTGCCTCTTGCCTCCCAAGAGCTGGGATTAAAGGCATGTTCCACCGCCACCCAATATAAAACACAGAGAACACACAGATGAATCAGAAACTGTGTTCACAAAACATGATTGTGGGTAATAAGGGAATAGGAACTCTGTAATAAATGTGAACACCTGTGCAAAGACATGCTTGGGGACAATATATAGAAGAGATGGAAAGTAGCAACAAGGATGTGTAACACTTTAACACAGATGTCTAGAATCATTTTAAATCAGGATTAAAACATAAAATTTAGGTAATGCCTGCGGGTGCTCTGAAGTATAAACGCTGTGATGGTACAGAACAGGGATGCTAGGAACAGTTCTCAGAAAGTCATTTCTGAGCAGAGACTGAACTGCTCTAGTCCACGACTTTCTCAGGTCCTTTCTTCCTTCTCCTTTCTGAGCATCACTGTGTCCAAAACACGAGGTCTTGGGACCCTGAGGATCCCGCAGAACATAAAGTAACAAATGGCAGATAGAGACAGCACAAGGCTACTTCTAAAGCCCAGCTTAACTGTAGGCCCAGACCAGCACAAGATTCCTGAAATTATGTAATATTTTTACTATTCTAAAGTGAATTCTCTTTACCTCAACTTTATTTTGTTCCTTTGACTTTATATATTTGGAAATTTTTCCTCTCTTTGATCTAGGGAAAACTCTCTCTCTCTCTCTCTCTCTCTCTCTCTCTCTCTTCTGTCTACCTCTGGTTCTATAAAATCTATGATTTCTCTCAACCTTAGTCTACATACTTTGGATATAGAAGATTTGCTTTTGGGTAGATGCCATTAGTGGATATGTTCTGAGCAGAGAAGCTGAGCCGAGCTTAAAATAAAGCTCAGCATTCCCAAAGGAAAAGAGGGGGATGGCAGAGCACACACAGGTTTTCAAGACTGACGAGTACCCTTATGTTCCCCGGAAAAGATGAAAGATACGTTTCATGGTCCGAGTCTAGTATTTATTTATGCTAGAAGAAGTGATGTCAGCAATATGTAGTGTCAGTAAGTTACCAGTCTCAGACCTGCACACACACACACACACACACACACACACTCACACACACAATTACAGTTATATGACTATATTCAAAAGCTTCGAGCACAAGAATGGCAATGCTTAAGATGGCTAGGGAAATCTGACAGCCTTGGGAGAGAACTTTACCTTCCAGGTCAAGGGAATGAGTCTAATTTTAAATAAGACAATTCTGATATTCTCCAATTGATATTTTAGGAACGTTATTTAAAAATTAAATGTCTATCACAATTAAGTAAAAAAAGTTCATATTTAAAATGGCTTTATTTCTAAGCAAACAGAACAAAACAAAACACAAAGAAAAAATTTTACATGAAAACACTCAACAGGTCATTCCAAGGTCAAGTGGGAACATTTTGTCCTATGAATAGAGAATATTCCTGACCTCAACCTGGGGCTAACAGAAAGCAAGCAAGCAAGCAAACAAAAAAACAAAAAGAAACCAAGAATTTCCTAGGGCATATTGAAAAACTAGGGGACTTCTAGTAAAGATATTGGAAAAACTGGTAGCAAGCTTCATATCAGTAGACCTGGAAAGCCAAGCATAGTGATACAGGCCTGTGATCCCAGAGGAGGGTAGAAACCAAAGGACCACCTTACAGGCCAGTAAGGAATACCCAGGAAGTTCTCAGGAGACAACACACAACAACAATAAAATACACCTGCAGATCAGTGAAACAGGAGAGCCTGGAACTGGGCACGAAAGTGTCAGGAACTACATACACTCTCATTGCTCATGGGAACAGCAAATGCCACAAGGACATTTTAACTGTGACGTGCGGATGCTTCTCACCATTCCCGTCTCTTCCCTAATTTTATAGCTGTATTTATTTGATTTGAACTTTCTGGGGTGGACTCCATCTGTGTAACTGAGCGTGCTGTGAGGTCCTTCAGCAGATGTGAACTCTAGTACAGAGAGGCAGTAATGTGTGGCCAGGCTGACGACTGCCCTTGCCAAAAGTTATTTACTAAAACACTCAGCATAGTCCGCATGTGCCACGGGCATATTCTATATGTGCCATGTGGCAGCCTCTGTGACTGCTGGAGGAGGCAGATTTGTATCGATTAGGGTAGGTACTAGTTTTGGGAACTCCCACCAGGATTTTCCAAAGGGTGACTTGCAAGCTGGCTATTTGCTGTACTTCGCAGAGGTCAAGGGCAGCCACTAGGTGGCAGTACCACATCAGTTTATTCTCACCTTCACTCTGGTGTTTGCCTCACTGTTGTTGGTGTAGTGAAGTGATGGGTAGAAATGCCCTCTCCTGACGCCCCACTCCATCTCCCTGACACAGGAGTGAAAGGCCCTCTCCTGGACACTGTAAAAGCAGGTGGCATGCGACCATCGGAATCAAGGTAGAGGAAGAAAAATGGTGACTTCGCCTCTTCTCTCCCATACTAAGCAGCCCACAATCCAAGTAACTTTTGAGTGTATGATGTGTGTTAAGGTTGTTGGGGCAGGGGCTGGGATGGGATTTTCCGTCTGGATGCTGATCCATTCTAGACCTGTCTGAGGTAGATGTAGGTTGCAGCATTGCTCCACATTTCACCCAGTGGGGAGTCTCCAGATCAAAGGTTATACCCTAATAGTCTGTCTATAAAAAGATAAAAATCTCCCTGGATGTTTCAGACTAGGCCCTGTTGGATATGAATCAGTATTTGAAGATAGAAAAGGCATGTGCCTGTCTTAAGAGAGACATGGAAGGATTTCCCCCTACCTGCCCCCAGAAGGGGAAGTAGACAAGATCTCCTTAGCAAATTGGCATGATGGGGGGTTAGAAGAGTGGGGAGGGAAGAAGAGGAGCAGCGAGGAAGACAGGAGGGATTCAGAAGATCAACCTGGGTAAATAACAGAGAGGGAGAGCAAGGAAAGAGATACCTTGAAAGAGGGAGCCATTGTGGCATTAGCAAGAAACCAGGCACTGGGGAAACTCCCCGAAAACCACCACAAGGATGACCTGAGCTAAGAATCTAAGCAATAGTGGAGAGGGCACCTAAACTGCCTTTCTCCTGTAATCAGGTCTATTATAGCTTTAATTGTTATCATAGACCCTTCATCCAGTAATGTATGGAAGCAGATGCAGAGATTCACAGCCAAGCACTAGGCCAAACACCTGGAGTCCAGTCACAGAGAGGGAGGAGAGACAGGTCAAGCAAAGGGGTCAAGACCACAGTTGGGATGCCCACAGAAACAGCTGATCCAAGCTAGGGGAAGCTCACTGACCCTGGACCGACAGCTGAGGAAACAGCATAAGACTGAATCAGGGTGACAGCTGTGTGGCATGGGCAGTTGGAGGGACCACTAGCAGCGGAACCAGTATTTATCCCTAGTGCATGAACTGGCTCTTTGGAGCCCATTCCCTAAGGAGGGATACCTTGCTCAGCTTAGAAACAGGGGGACCTTGGTCCTGCCTCAAGTGATGTGACTGACTTAGTTGAATCCCTATGGGAGGCCTCACCCCCTCTGAGGAGTGAATGGGGGGAGGGGTGGGGAGAAGGTGGGAGGAGTGGAAATGGGAAGACAGACTGGAGGGAGTGGGAACTGGGATTTGTATGTAAAATAAAATTGCTTTTTTTAAAAAAAAAAAGTCATGTGCCATAAGGCAAGGGAATCAATTCATTGTAATGTGAGGCACAGATCAACTCCTAGCTGTGTCTGAACCAGCGGAAATTAATCTTGGTCTCTGAGTCACACTTTCCTCCAATACGCAAGAATCTGACCTTTTGCCTCATCAAATACCCATGAGCATCAAGATAAAGACATGAAGTCCACATGGATGCTATGTTCTAGAGTAGGCAAGGCCTACCTGAGTGTGTGAGAGTAGACACAGAGAAAAGGCATTCCTTCCCACAGCTACCCTTCTCCCCTCCACAGCTGCTTCCTTGACTAACACTACATGACTAGCTTCATGTCCACAGGGAGCCAGGGGTCCCTTGTCCTGTCTATATGGACTGCGAACACTTGAGAAAGCTTTGACCGAGCTTCTGTCCAGAGAGTCAACCGAAAAGAATGTACCCTGCTGACCCAAATCCACTTCCTCTTCAGGGCCACAGCTATGTAGGCAGTCAGGATGACATGAAACTGAATTTTTAATTTTCAAAGTACACCAAATAAAGATTGCAGTCCGGAGCATGTGATGATAGGAGGCTGCAGGCTCCAGCCCTGCACGGTCCTGGGCTGTGCTCCTAGGGAAGGAGAACACTTCTGAGCACCACTGCCTTATTCCTTAGACAAAGAGAAAGAGCAGAGGCAGAAGACTGAGCCACCAAGCCCAGAGGAGAACAGGTTCTGGGGCATGCAGCTGAAGGTGGTAAAAGTGATCAGACACATTCTTTAGGTCATAGTCAAGGTTTACCAGTCACATTTTCCTATTTCAACTCTAGAATTAATTCCTGAACGCTTACTAGAGTTGCAGCTTGAACAGGTAAAATGTGCTTTGAACTGTTTTAGAGATTTGAAATGGTCATCAAAAAATGCTTCCTGCAGATCCTCACCAGCAGGAACGAGGCAGAGAGTACATCTGGTGAGTGAGCCACACACCCAATCTCCCCAAGGTCACTGGCAAGATTCTCACCTATCACTGCAGTCAGTAATCCCTAATGGATGTGCTGTGTGGTCCTCTGTTGTATGATACCCGCTGGCTTTCTCTTCAGTACAAGCCATGATTGATCTTTACTCTACCCAAGCATGTGAAGCTACCAGCCCGGTGACATTTCCTATTAAAATGAAAAGCTCAGGGTGATGACAACTCATTGACCAAATGCAGCATCTGCATCTAACTGCTAACTGCTCTCTGTGGTGATGGTGAAGGATTAAGTATATAGGCAAAAATCAAAGGATCAATGCCAACATTCCACCAAATCGGGCAGGGATAATTGACAGCCTCGAAATAAATATCTGTGTGTGTTCTATATAGACGTTCTCCAGACAGCTCATAGAAATACCTGACCTAGAAACACAAAAATCAGTCTAAATAAGAACCGCATCACAGTCGCCCAAAAGGAGTCTTCACATAATGAATGGAAAAGCTCCATTGGTATAGAGCTGGCTGAGAGGAGAAGCTCCATTGGTATAGAACTGGCCGAGAAGAAGTGTTTAGATCATGTTGATGAATTGAAAATAAATCCAAATAGCTATATGAGATTACTGACTGCCTTGTTGGAGAAAGTGGATGAGAAGGTGAGTCAAGGCAGGAGAGGGACAGAACATGTCCTCATGACAATGCAGTAACAGCAAACCATCCCCAGGAGTCCCTGAACATCTTCTCTGCTGAAGTGAAATGGGAGAGAGGAATACAACACGATCCACCTGACACCACCCAGGCTCTCAGACACATGGCTATAGGTGCATGAGATGCAATAGTTGAAGCTTCTCTCTCATCTGGTTGCTTATTTTTTTGGCTTTGCTTCTTGTAAAGGAAATAAGTCAACCATTGAAAGAACGGATGAATTTTGACTCAACTTTGTGTATGAATTCGTACAGGTGTGTTGATTCCCTTAGTACTTTAGTTGACTACAGCAGGTGCTGAGGCCAGAGAAGAAGGCCAAGCATCCTTGCCCAACAGTTTTGATGTCTACAGACAGTAAGGGATTGTCTTAAGCCAGAAGGCAATCAGTCTCCTTCCCCCATGGTTCCTGTCACTTCCACCCTCTGGGATACAACCAGTGTGTAAGGTGGGGCACACAAAGGAATAGCTGTGGGTAGGTCCCCATTGATCAGACACTTTTCAGATTATCTTAAATACTACAGTCATTCCATCTTTAGGTAGCCTGGCATTTTACTGAAAAACACAAAACAAAACAAAAATAGAAGCAAGGTCTCAATTCATGTATTTAAAATTTTGTGCGTTGTTCAATAATAGTAGTAAGTTGACAGAAAACTATACATAAGTCATAGAACGAGTATAGAGATGATCCCGCATTGTTTGTCATGTTTGATATATGTCAAAGTTATTTCAGTGTTTCCATGGTGCAACACTCATTGTTTAAAATAATGAAGCAGGATGCGGCCCATTTCCTTCTCTTGTGTTTGATTTTAAAAAATGTTTAGTTTCTTAAGTCATACTGGTTATTTCTACATTTCCATAAATTCTCTTGCTGATGTAAAGGCAGCTGAAGGCTTCATAAAAGTGTTGTCTTCAAACAGTGAAAAAAGATGTCAGAAGCAGCTGCCATATTTTTTAAATGGAAATAAAGTGTATTATATGGAATTTTTGGTTTTAAGTATATCAAATACTTGTTTGGTTCCCAATATACTTACATATAATTAATATATTGGCTGATTATTGTGAAATTATTAAATAATTTCATATTAAATTATCAAATTAAATATCTTTTAATATATTGTTCAATCCATATATTACACATTTTCTCTTACTCTCTATGTATGTATATACACATACAACATATGTACATAAATATAAATTTATAAATTCCATATAAATATGTGGAATTCAGAATTGTAATCTCCCATCCTATATAACGTGCAAAGCATCTGAACTTAGCTTTCTGAGCTCAAAGGGCACTGTGGCCTTGACATACGGCTTCAAACAGAATCCAGTGCAGATGATGACGACCCAGGCTGTCTAAGTCACTGGGCTCAGTGCAATTTGTGGCACAGAGAGAACAATAGTTCAGGAGGCTCTAGAGGATGGCTCAAAAGAGAAGTGGACTTCAAGTTGTGTCTGGTTTCCTGACTCATTTGATGAGACATGAAGCACTGTGTCTACCAGAACAGGCAGGTACACCCAGGGCTGAGCTGAGGCTTCAGGGCAGTGGCCAGATGTCTGTAGGTGCTGTCTCTCCTAAATACTCCGACACAGCACTCAGCTGGCTTCCCTTCACATCTTTCCATCTGTTCAGCGTGTGTTTCCAAATACCAAGCTGCCCCAAGATGGAATTGTCTTTACCTGTGCCTCATCCTTGAAATCAAGGAGCCATATGTTCCAACATATATACACCTTCAAATGCTCCCAAATTGAGCCATTGTTCTTGGCATGGCTCCTGCTTGCCTCCGGTTTAGTTCTTTGCCTCCTGGGCTCCAGCTGAAGGACTTTCCATTCATGGGACACATGCTGCTCTCACGAAGGGCACTCACATGCTGTCCCTTCCTCTCACACCTTAACCCTTTCTTAGCTTAGCTTCTTCTCCTTCATCTTCTAGCTCCAAAGAAACATCTTGGCACTGTCAGGCTGGGCTCCTTCTGAGAATGGGCTGCAGATTCTCTGCTGCCAGGCCACACGTACACAGAACCAGCCCCACGGCTCTCACACCATCACTCATCTAAAGGGTTCCCACTGTGTCTTCTTGTGTTGTTCAAAGCTCTGTGCCCTGTTCTAGGGAATGAAAGCTAAGTGACATGATAGAAGCTTATCACAGACGCAGGATGAGCAAGGCAGTGCCCATTTCCATTTTTCTTTTTGTAGAGATGAGATGACCGAGGCTGAAGCAGAGCAGACATCTTAGTAGCACACAAGACTCTCCCTTTCTTGAGGTCTCTTTATACGGTCCTCTTCCCTGTTGCCTGCTTTTCTTCTTTCTTCCTTCCTTTCTTTTTTTTTTTTTTGTTTTTCAAGACAGAGTTTCTCTTTGTAACAGCCCTAGCTGTCCTGGAACTAGCTCTTGTAGACTACACTGGCCTCGAATTCACAGAGATCCGCCTGCCTCTGCCTCCCGAGTGCTGGGATTAAAGGCATGTGACACCACCACCTGGCCTTGAGCAGACTTTCTAAACCAGCAGTTTTCAACCTGTGGGACCTTTCACAGGGGTCACCTAAGACCTTTAGAAAACACAGATATTTGCATTATGATCCGTAACAGTAGCAAAATTGTAGTTATGAAGTAGCAGTGAGAATAATTTTATGGCGCAACATGAGGAACTGTTTTAAAGGGTCCACAGCACTAGGAAGGTTGAGAACCGCTGGTCTAAAACATAAGTGTAACTGTGTTACTTGGTCTGCTCATCTACACTGCCCAGAAAGAAAGTTACTTTCATTCATTAACATCGTATCTAAGGCCACTAACGATGTGGTTCCAGCTCACCTTTCTCAGTGCCTCTCAGCCACATGGCCAAGTCTATCACTTTTGCTCCTTTGCTTCTAACTGTCCTCAGCTGACATTTCCATCCTCAACGTTCTTCCCATCTGAGAAGTATTCCCCATTCCCTTAGGCGGGAGTGCAGATGTACTGCCGAGTCCTTGTGCTCAATTATAACTTTCCTTTGTTATTGGGCCACCCGTCTCCGCCACTAGTCATTGAGTCCCCACAGGGGAAGGTCTCTTCAACCCCATGATGGCCTCAGTTCTTGGTTCCCAGTAGGAGCCCAATACATTTTGCACGGTGGGTTAGGAGGAGTCAAAATCCTATAAGCTTAATAAGTAAAGAGGTCTCAATTTGGAAATTAACTGCTTTAAATAGGAATATAGAGGCAGAATAAATTAAATGTAATAGAGCTGTCTGTCAGTAGCCAAATAGAGAGATAAAAATTATAAACTTAGATTATTCATGCCAATGCACCCATCTATAGCTTCCTGTTTCCTGTTGCCATCCTGTCATTTACTAATTGTTTATTTGAGTCACCACAGAAGAAACTAGCAAATTTGAAGGAAATACCTATTTTACATTAATTTCAGTGCAATTAATTCTAACTCCATGGAACTAGTTGGAAAGTATTATTAATGCTTCTCCGCCATATAAAAGAACTTGTTCCTCAACTGTGATGAAAATTTTCAAGCATCCATTAACTTGTGGTTCTAGTTCATCTTATTTTTATATCGAGTTAGATTTTGACTGCAGGAGAAAATATTCTTTATATAATGCTAATACGGTAGCATTTGATGACTCTAAAGATACTGATGCACGTGACAACGAAAATCACATGACAAAAGAGCGCTAGGCTGTAACAGAAGACAAACTGCTCGTGGTACTCATTCTAGTCATTTCTGTGTCTGCAATACCAAAGATCCCACGGGGCTGTTCAGGAGTGAAGACACTGTAAATACGTTCTTGCTTGGTTCTTAACGGCAATTAACAAAACAAAACCAGAACTGCCCATAAAATGAGGTTATAACTCAAAGAGACAAAATAGGACAAACAAAAAGCTGACACAACTATAAAGAAAAAAATACCTTACTAGTACTTTGTCACTTTCAGTTTAGGGGAGATAGGAAATGAGGGTACACCAGTGAAGAACTCTCATAGTTCTTCTCTCAGAAGGTTTTGTTTTCTTTCCAAATATTTATTGTCCATTTCCTTATAATTAGGATTGATGGGTGGGCATCAGAAGCTATCTAGTTCAATTTTACTTAGTAGCTAAGAAATTGAGGCTTAGATATGTGAACCAGTTCTCCCAGGATGCGGGGCATGTGGTCAGCCAAGGAGAGTTTGCACTCTGTCCTCTTCGTGCTCCGATACAAGTTGAGGCTTTCTTTGCCATGTCGGGAAACCCAAGGCTCACAGCCTGGCATCAGGATTCAATACTGATGCACCCGGGGATCTATTCCATGGGTCTTCATGGACTATTTCTACTATTAAAAAAATTAGAGCTTCTAAAATCAGTGCCTTTTATTAAACTGCTTTCCTGAGAGCCCTTAAGGGCAGAAAAATAATTTTAGTAAAATCCATTTATTCATAGAAAATTAAATATTTTATGCAATGGATAATTTGAGATCCTTGTGTTCTTTTTCTTTTTTAACTCTTCCATCTGATTTGGACTCAGGAAGCAAGATATGTCTTACGTAACCTTCATGAAGCAGCTCCTGATGATTCTGAAGTACTTTCTTCATGAGAACAATGAACATTATGTGGCCAGATGCCGAAAATAACCTATAAGACTTCCATTGAAGCAGAAAAATCTTAAATCAACTGTTAGTGCTGCGCTAAAGATTCCCATATTCTCAGCATTCGGATAATTAAGCCATCCCCTTACCAAGAATGCCCCGCCCCCAATCCCTGGCTTCTGGACTCTAAGGGAGAACTAGGCTTTCCCTCGTCACTTTGCCTTCACTGCCATGCACCCGTGCCGTATTCATTCTTAAGTCCTGTCAGGATGGAACATTTCATATTGTCTCCGATTGTCTGTTCCCCTCTTGTCAAGCGTCTCTCTCCAAACCTTACTGCTCTTACTGGTCCACACCTCTCATCTTTCGCCCTAGACTAGAAGTCCCCAAGGCAGGACCATAGTGTGGTGCTCCCAGGATTTGCCAATTTTATACCTTGGCCACATGTGTCAGGCAAGCAGCTGAGAACGGCAGGTCATGGAGATGTACTAGGTGAAGGCAGAAAAGAGACTGTGGGATCTGAACACTGAAGCATATGAAGGTCTAATGCTGAGGAAACTGAGTCCCCACCTGGAGAATGGATTTGCCACTGTTCAGCTGACAGGTAAACTCATGATAATTCACTCCAAAATACGCAGTAACCATCTGTTCCAAATATTTTTTTTTTGCTTTTCCTACCTTTATTTTCTCTACAATTCAATATGTAAATGTTCCCTGTCTTAACTTGTGTGCTCATAACAGAAGCTGTTCTTTTTTCTCCTACTGACATTGACCACACACACACACACACACACACACACACAGAGAGAGGTACACAGAGATACTCAGAGGGACCGGAAGAGACAGAGCTACACACACACAGATGCACACACACAAAGAGATGCACATAAAGAGATAGATACACAGTTCTTCAGACAGACAGACAGATAGACACACCCATACAGAGAGAGGCAGAGACAGACACAAAAAAAGACATATATTCAGACAGACTTATGGACAGTTACACACAGAGTAGACAGACAGATGCACATAAAGACACACACACATGTGCACACACCACATAGTCTTTTGCTATAACACTGATGCAGTAGAGGGACACACACATACACACACACACACACACACACAGACTTTTCTGAATTGGTCTAGACTATTTTCCGATGAAGCCACTTTCTTACTGTTTTGTTTTTATTCTACAGTCAGGTTGTCACTAACAGCCATTACCCTTGTGCCAGCAGCTTCCTTCCCTTTTTAATTTGCAGCTATTTGAGAAATAGGACTCTGAACTGCTCCACAATAGTGTCTAATGAAAGGCAGAAGGCACTCACTGAGACCGCCAATTATTTTTTCTATGAATAAGGCAGATCAGCTTTAAGAACTGGAATTTCAGGCTATTCATTCACTGTCTTGATTCTTGCTTAGTTGAATTCTGGATGAACAAGCTATTGGATAAAAGATGGCTGGGTGCGAATCGAGGTGACACAAGGCCAGCTGCGTCTTTTATGAAGCTCCTGTTTTAGATATGCTGTTATATTGGTAACCTGTTACAGGGAGACACCTGTGTGCTCTCTGGGGCAACAGACCTGTGACTGCGGCTGAGCTGTGACTGCGGCTGAGTTAAAAAAAAAAAAAACAGTGAAAATGGAATGATGACACCACAGAAATAATTCCACTTTTTTCCTATATTAATACACAGCTTGAAATGATATGAGCTTCTTCTTGTCACAGAGTTTCCCCAGAAATGAATGGGTATTTGTAGGGAGCAGGGAAAGTAGGATGTTTTTGTTTAAATTTAATTTCTTCTGGAAGGTTTTTCCCCTCCAGCTTCTCTGTCTCCTGTCTGAGAACATGAAACACACAGTAATGCTAATTATATGAAATCTACTGAGACACATTTCGTGGGCCCTCATATGGTCAGTTTCTTTGAAAGTCTGTGCATGCTAGAGAGGAAGCTGTATTTCCTAGCTGCTGATATATGCATAGATCATGTTATTAAATACTCAACAATCTTGCTCATTTTTATCTGCATGTCCCTTAAAACTAGGAATTCTATTCAGCTCCAATTATGAGAATAAACGTGTTCATATTTATTTGAATTTTCTCATTGTTTCCTTGTATAAGCTCTTAGATTACACAAATACATATATAAACAAATTTTGTCTGTTTATATCCTGGTAAATTGCATTTTTATTCTTAATAAAGTCTTTGTTTTAAATGGCTATTTGAGAAGATATTAATACAGTAAATCAATTGCTTTTGGTTAATATTTACTTATATTTTCCAAGTATTTAATTTTCAAGCAGCTTAGGTTTGTGTGTGTGCATGTGTATATGTGTGTATAATACATTGCTTGTGAATTTTCCATAGGTAGAATTTCAGAGATTCATAGCATCATTCATTTGGCTATCTAACTCCTGTGGGTCTGCATCTATCATATTTCTTTGAAAATCCTTATGGCTCCATGGGTTTCATGTCCTGTGCTATATTTGTTATACATCTAGTTCTTAATCAAATCTGTATTGGCTATCCTGAGTATAACGCATATTTCACTTAATGGCTAATACTGATTGTTAACTTCATAGGATCTGAAAGCAGCCAGGAGTCAACCTTCTGGATGTAAAAGTTTCTCTTGCTTCTGTTTATTGAGGTGGAAAATGGAACCGTGGGCTGGGATCCTGAGCTGAGATCCTGAACAGAAGAAAGTGTGCCGAGCAGCTGCACGACTCTCCCTGCTCCTGAGGGTGGTCGCAATGTGACCAGCTGTCTGATGCTCCCACCATTCTGCCTTCCCTGCTATGACGGACTAACTGTACCCTCAAACAGTGAGTCAAACTAGCTTCTTCCTCAAGCTACTTTTTCCAGGTATCTTCTCACAGCAACAAGAAAAGTAAATAGCACGCAGCCTTCACCTTTGAACAAAGCACTGTCCCTTAGAAGACCTTAATATAACACATTGCACCCATCCTATTATATAGCACATTAGTTTAAGTCTGTGACCCTCTAATGTATTCATTCCTATTGCTTTTCACAGTTTTGTCCACGTTTGTTTATATTCCCCACGAGGCTCCTTTGATTTCATCATTTCTTCCACACTGGGTGTAAGAGGTCTCCCTGAGTTTTCATCTTCCTCTCCGAAGGAAGTCCTTACAAGGCCTTTTGGCGAGAACTTACTTGCTGTACAAACACTGTCCCTTTTCATGACATAGTATCTTTGGTTTGTTCTTGTTCTAAAGTGAAGCACGTAGGCATAGAATTCTAGGAGGCTTTGGTTGCCCCAGCTTTGTGGGGTTTGCTACTGCACTGCACTACTGCCTTTCGCTTTGGAGGTTTGCTTTGAGTTTAAACTATTGAGACGCCTACCTAGATGAAAACAGATCTTTTTTAACCCTTCTTGGGATGTGATGGACTTGCAGAATTATATTTACAGCTCATCAATTTAAAAATAAATCTCAACAAAATAAGGGGGCTCATCCCTGTGAGAGGCTAATTATCCCTCTCCAAATAGTCATTGGTTGCCTATGGTTATTTTTCTAGGGGACCCACAAGATTTTTCTGCTTTCTACCTAGACTTGTCCATTGCCATTGCCACTGTTACAGTGCTGATATGTAGCCATTTCTAAGAGATTGTTTCACAGTAGATTTTCTGTTATTTCGGCTTTCATAGTCTTTCCCCCACTCTTCTACAATGTTCCCTGAGTCACAGATGCAGATGTGATGGGTCTGTATTCATTGAACCTGGGATTCCCATGATCTGTTGTCTGCATTGTTTCCAGTTGTGACTTTTTGTGGTGGTCTCTACTTGCTGTAATAAGTTTGTCAGCTATGAAACCATATACAAACCACTAAAAAAACAGACGGAGGAGGTGGTTTATATGTGTGCATACATGCATTCACACAAAGCTACGTATGTAAAAATAATAATAAAAAAGGTATCTGGGAGGGACTAGAAGGAAGAAAGGGTGAGGGAAAGTATTAGAATTATTCTCAATTAAAATTAAAAAAGAAATCTCTAAGCCATATCCCATCTTATTTTTTTCCCTCTTCTGAAAGTTATCTCATGTTACCTGTGCATTTTTCATCTCTTTAGAGATGTGTCCAGAGGAAAAGGAATATGCAACATTCAGCAAAACTTCTTTACTTCTGCCTCCCAACTCACTACTCTGAGGTTCCTTTTGGTTCCTTTAATGCACTCTATTGTTTCTTTAAAAAAATCAGTTTTATGCTTCTCATCTGATTTTTCACCAATCAGTAAACACATAGAGCCCCTCCCATTTATATATGTGAAGTGTCAAGCCTGGTACTGAAATTCTTTGCTTGTTTTTCCCTATATTTTAAACAGTGATTTGAATGTGTGTACTCTGGGGATTTAGATGGCTGGGGGGCAGGGGGAGAAGCTTATATTTTATGTGGAGATAAGTGCCCCCCGAACCTCCATCAACACACCCCTCCAGATGGGTGTGTGTTAGTTCCTGCCACATCACTTAAACGCTGATTTCTCAGTATGTGGTTGGGTAAATTCCAAAGCTTATTGAAGCAGGTCTTCAGGTATATATCTCCAAGGCAGCCCACTCTATACCCCTCCAGCCCTACCAAGTGCAGGCTTTACTAAGACTCGGGGATACGTTTTTCCTTGGTTCCCTTTTGTGGTTGTAGTCTAACATTTGCCCCATTCTTTTATTAAATTGCTAAAGATATACCCTTTTAAATGTTTCCCAACTACAGTCAAGTTCCCTTAGGCCATAGTGACATTAATTTGGTATTCTGGTGTTGCAGAATATTCCTTTACACTGTGTGAAGCTGTGCCACTGTAATTGGTTTAATAAAGAGCTGAATGGCCAATAGCGAGGCAGGAAGAGGTTAGGTGGGACTTCTGGGGCTATAGAGGACTCTGGGAAGAAGAAAGGCAGGGTCACCAGTCAGACATGGAGAAAGCAGCAGGAGTAGTATAGAGAGGTAAGGTAACGAGCCACACAACAGATCATAGATTAAAATAAATGGGTTAAATT
The DNA here is from genome assembly GCA_001685075.1 of Bramus lutescens. Lineage (NCBI taxonomy): Eukaryota > Metazoa > Chordata > Mammalia > Rodentia > Cricetidae > Bramus > Bramus lutescens. The sequence continues at coordinate 12,883 of LOEQ01004898.1, read as the reverse complement.
AAGTTATAATAGTTAGTAGGACAAACCTAAGCTAAGGCCAAGTTTTCATAATTAATAAGAAGTCACCATGTCATTTTTGTGAGTTGGTGGCCCAAAGAAAAATCCATCTACACCCTGACTCTGCATGAGGATCATCTGAGGAATGGTGAGAATTTTTTTCTATTTCTATTGCTTTCTTTGTTTCTTTTCTCTCCATTTCTTCCTCCTTCCCTCCCTCAACCTTCTACTCTTTCTTTTTTAGAAATAGAGTTTTTCTCTGTAGCTCAGGCTAGCTTGAACTCATTATGTAGTCAGGCTAGCTCGAATTCAAGATGCTTCTCTTTCTGTAGCCACACATGTGTTCGAATCATAGGCATAAACCACTGCATTCAGCTGGGAAGCTTTTGGAATCCTGATTACAGGGCTACAACCCCACGCCAATGAAACTCTAGACTCACTGGGATAGGACTTGAGCAAGTATATTCCTATAATCTGTGGGTGGCCTGATAAATAGGAAGACTGAGAACCGCCATCATAATGAGCATTTGCAACAAATGCATCACAGCGTATCAGAATGCGGAGTGGGCCAGCATGAATCTGTAGTGGGAACTGTGCATGCTGCTCCCAAATCTGTTTGTCAGAGGCTGGTGTGACCACATTCTTTACATTACCTCTTTGAAAACGTAGCACTGAAAGTATAGTGCCTCTTGGTTTTGAAAGTTAGAAGCAGCTCTCAGAACAGCTCAGCAGAAGTTTGTGAGCCAATCAGTGCCAGCACCTCTTATTGTCACAGAAACATGCTTCCTTCCTTCCTTCCTTCTTTCCTTCCTTCCTTCCTTCCTTCTTTCCTTCCTTCCTTCCTTCCTTCCTTCCTTCCTTCTTTCCTTCCTTCCTTCCTTCCTTCCTTTCTTACACTGTGTAACTCATGCCATTAGAATATCAAGCCTATCATAATTGCTGAATGTCCAATCCCTGGTTTCTTAATATACTTTTGTCTTCTCTGAATATTAACGCAAAACATGCAATAATACTGAGTTACTTTGTATAGGCATGTGTAGGCATTATACTCGGTGGACATTAACGGGTTCTTCAATGGCATTGAGAAATAAACAAAATGCATCCTTGTCAACAAACCCAGGCTGTTAAACACGTCTCCAGAAAGCGAACTTCAGGATCAGAGCTTTGCAGTTTGAGCTGCCCATTTCATGAAAGCAACAAATATTTCCAGATAGAGAAAAAAAGAAAACACACACAGGATGAAGGACAAATAACTAAGACTTTCTTTTTGATCAAGTGCTAAGGTATGATGGCTAGTAAGTCTAGTGTCAGTGTGCTAGGCTAGGGGCACATCTGACACATGGTGGTGTTGCCATTCATCCTAGTAAACAGGGACAGAAGAAGACATCATGAAAAGTATGTTTGTAATACTTGCTGTAGTTGGTAAGGCCAAACCAGTCCCTTAGGAATACTGGGGCACCTTCCCAAAGTTCTCAATAAATATTTTTAAGTGAAGAACAAGATTAGGGATTGTAACTGTTAATCCCTTTCTATGTCCTGTCCCCAACACATCAAAAGATGCAACCGAAATATGTTTTTCTATTCTTGCCATGTCCCATCCCTGGAATTCTACACTTTCTCCTATCTTAATCCCCCTTAATGCCACTGACCAAGCCAAAATTCCATCCAGACATGTGGAATGACAGGTAGTGAGCCATACAGCAGAGCATCTAAACCAAGCTGCTACTAACCATCTCCTGGATGCTTTCACCCTCTCTTGGTGTTGTGACTACAGCTCTCCTATATTGTAGACGGTAAATAGTCTGTGCATTCTACTGGAACTGATACATCACACCCAGGCCACAGCACTCAAGTCTGGCAGAACACTGGCAGTCTGTTTTCTCTCTCCGAGAAGATAAACAGCTACGCAGTTGCTTCTGTAAGATGAAGGAGATGAAGGTGAGAGGAAATACAGGAACAGATTGGCTGAAGGAACAGGCTCAGAATTGGTTTTGGTAAAACTGGTCAAAACACTTAAATATCTTATTTTGCTTCTGGTCCTTAGGAATTGATAAAATGCAAGACAGGTATGACTGGAGAAAAGGAGAAGTCAACAATACAGAAAAAAACCTAGGAGAGCCAGAGTTCCACTGATGACACAGAAAGTCTAACTGCTCCAGCATCAGTCACAGCAACACATATGACCGCCAGACTCATGACCTGTCCCCCTTTCCAGGGCCATGAATAACCCCTTAGACCAAAGATGCTCACAGAAATGCTGGCTCCTCAATGGCTGAGCTTCTATCTCCTGCCTCCATCTATATTCCCTTTCTCACCCCCCCTTTCTCTAACTAATACTGTTTTCAATTCCTAGACAATCACTCTACTGTTTCAGGAAAAGAATCCATTTAAGTCTCTGAGCCAAAGTCACTATGTCTTTAGTGCTCTTTGATAGTCTTACACACTCTTTATACCCAATTTGATTGTTTTTGTACCTAATTTTCTCTTTGATGGCTTTCCTTGGATAAAAGATTTGTACTTAAAACAATTTTTTAAAAATTCTTATAATGTATATTCATGTACACACATGCTTTATAGAAGCTTAAAAAAACCCAAGCAACAAAAATCCAAATATGTGTTGTCTAATACACCATCACAGGTACATGACTACCAACAGGTAAATAACACTAAGTAAAAAAAAAATGCATTCAATATTCCACTATCACCAACCACAACTCTAAGGCTCAATATGACATGCTGCTAGTACTGACTAGATTGGCCAGTAGAACAACATTGCCGTCAATGAAGATGGTTTTGTCATCCATAGATTTAGGGAAAGTGATAGAAACTGAAATGTACTTACCATTGATTAGTTTCTCTTATGCCTTCATTTAGCAAAATGAAAAATATAAACCATGCTTTTCATTAAATGTTGATATTAGATACAGTCTAAAAGATGGAGAAACAAAGACTCTACTAGAGACAAACCATCTGGCCCATGGCCACTGAGGTGCAGTTTCAAATTAAGTAGCATAGGCCAAGTCAAGTCTTGCAATGACAACTTCTTGGGATTGACTTTTCTAAGGCCATAGCCATCGAAGGGAATTACACACAAGTAAAGTCCAACTCAGGGAATTCTCTGTCTTCTAAATTACAGTAATTTAGTGGTTCTATAAGAGGGAAGGAGATATTTATTGTCATACCATTTCCATATAAGAGTCCAAAATTGTCCTACTAAGACCATCTCAAGGGTGCTGAAAAAATCCTTACATCTACTATTCCAATGAAGTAACTAAAACCCAAGAAATATCATAAAATTTTACAAAATACCATGCACAATGAACAGCATCATAACCACTTTAGTACAAGGCTCAGAGCTGGCAAAGCCCATGCTTAAGATCAGTTTCTGTTGGAGGACGAAGAGCTGCAGGGTAGCATTTCATATTTCAGCTCTAATGAGATGACCTTGCCTGTTCCATGAGAGGACGATGAAGTAGGAGAGGCAGCTTTGCAGAGCAAGGGCGCCAGGATGGAGACAAATGCCCTGTACTGCTAACCAGTGCCAGGTTTCCAGAGTGAAGAACCCATGACAGTGGCTGTCAGGGATTAGCCAGATCTAAGGGGGCCTTACACAGAGCTTAGCCACAACCAAGTCCAAAACTCTCGGCTTGTCCAGCTGATGACAACTCCCAGAGAGAGGTAATTTTCCATGTAGAAGGAATGCCTAAACTTCATAATGTTTAAATTAAGAATTCTGAAAATGACTATATGAACTACCAGTAACATTTAAATAAGTATTTACTCCACAAAATGTGGAAGACAAAGCCTAAATGAGAACCTAAAAAGTATGATTAAATTACAAGCATCTAGAATAACATGGATTTGGGGAGATAATTTTTAAGACAGGAAATTCTGTTATGCCTGCATCTTTGATCAAACCAGATTTTCTTCTTTCAAAAGTGAAGCTCTCAAGAGTTACATACACACCACCTGGTAGAGTAGGATGTCAGAATTCAAAACTGAGCCTCTGGACCAGGAGCTTCTGCTACATAGCTTAATGAACATAGAGATCATCAAATTCGATCTCACAGCAAGGAACAAATAGAGGATATGATACTGAAAATAGACAACTGTGATCATGGGGACAAATTATGACCACAAAACCAGAGACAAACACATACTGAAATGCACATCTGGCCTCAAATGAATCCCAGACAGAAGCCATCGATAAAGTCATTTTTAGGAAGCAGTACTTCTTAGCATGTAAGTACCAGCCCCTGAGGTCTAAGCATGAATTGGTCCTCTTTGGCCTGCTAGAAAGCGGAAGGAAAATCACCAACAATAGCTCCCTCATTCTCACTTAAAGGAGGAAATGAAGACTGAGAGGCACTTCTGATGATCATAGTCCAGGGACCAATCATAGGGCCAGAGAACACTTCTCTGCTTCGTCAAATCAATAGGATTCCCACATAATGCCAAGAATCAAACTGAGAAGGGAAAACAAAGAAAACCCCAGAAACAAAATCGATAGCCCAGAAAAATTATTCTCCAGAGGTAAAAGAAAAGAAAGGGATGGAGAAAGATACACTGTGACAACACGTATCAAAAGAATGATTAATTTCTGACCTAGGAGACCTGAAAGCAAGGAAAGAGAAACATTAACTATCAAAGGAGGCACTGCGTACTGATGAAAGGGTCAGCTATATAACAAGGGGAATTGTGGCTGATGAAAGGGTCCATGTCCACTAAGGCATGGAACCACTAATGTGGAGAAGCTCACCGGAGGTGTCAAAAATGGGGAGTGAAAACCCATGTCATTGCAAGGAAAAAATGGACAAAGGAACGATTGATTATGTTTGGAGACTCCATACAACTTTATTAATGGACAGGTCCAGTGGGCAGAAAATCAGTAAGGACAGAGTTGAACTGAACAGTACCATCGTTCAATGGGCTCTAATTGACTTTTATAGAACATGCTGTACAGTGGTAGCAGCATATACTTTCTTCTCAGACTCACTCAGACCATTCATCAAGAGAGACTACTTTTAGGGGCTTTAAACACACCTTAAGACATTTCTTTCTTTCTTTCTTTCTTTCTTTTTTTTTTTGAGACAAGGTTTCTCTGTAGCTTTGGAGCCTGTTCTGTAGACCAGGCTGGCCTCGAACTCACAGAGATCAACCTGTTTCTGCTTCCCGAGTGCTGGGATTAAAGACGTGCCACCACCACTGCCCAGCATACCTCAAGACATTTAAGCATTGGTATTAGACAATCTACACTTTGGGGCTCCCCTGGAATAAAACCTCAAGTCAGGACAGCCAGATAGTCCAACTTCTTAGTGATAAGTAACTTTGAAATAAAACAGGTTTCAGAACAAATCTTGAGAGACATGTGAAAATATTTCTAATAAATAAATATGTAAGAAGTTTATCAAAATGTGGGAGGAAACATAGAAAGCAGGCTTCAGAGGAAAAATTTTAAGCCCAGATGTATGCATTAGAACAGAAGAAAGTTCTCGTATCAGTTGTCAAGGCTTCTGCTTTAGAAAACTAAAAAAAAAAAAAAAATAAAGGAGCAAGAGAAATCCAACATAAGCAGAACAGAAGAAGTAACCTTAGAAATTAGAAATGAAATTGGAGACAAACCAATAAAAGCCAGTAGAGAAAGTCAAGGAAGCCAAAACTTGGGCTGATAAAAAGATCAGTTAATAATTGATAAATTTCATACCATGAAACTTAAAGAAAAAGAGAAAGAAGACAAAAGTAAAAAATACAAGGATTAGGAAAAAAGCAATTAACCCACAGATATTAAAAAGTCTAATAAAGGAAAATTACAAACAACACTTTCACCACACATTTGATAAACTTGACGAATAGACTACTTTTTCCAGAAACCACACACACACAAAGATATTACTTGTGGGCTTCTATCTAATGCATGGAATCTAGGGAGTTGCTGAAGGCCTTTCTGAACATATAGTACCTTTTTCAGATGAATGTGCTGATGATTCCCCCTCAGCTTAATGAATTAAGTACAGGATTCTCTGCAATGTACTCTAGAGAGTAGTCAAGATCACCCTAACACCTGGAACAAAAGACATTCACTAAAAAGCAGTAAAACTATGGATGATATGTTTTATAAATATGATTTCTAAACTCCCCTCAAAATGTGATACAAAGGGGAATTGGGTAAAATGGAGAAAGGGCTTTATTTGGAAAGAGATCAATATAGGAAGAAAAGAAAGATAGAGAGAAAATAACATATAGGATGTTTGTAAGAGCCTCAAGGAAATAAATTATTTTACATTTACCTAAAATGACATATAATCACACCCATACATACTCACATGTGCACTTATGTGCAAACACACATATGCAGGCACACACACACACACACACACACACACACACACACACACACCTTCCCACAGGAGCCACAGATCATTTCTTGGAAACCATACTCACATGTGCATTTATGTGCAAACACACATATGCAGGCACACACACACACACACAGCTTCCCACAGGAGCCACAGATCATTTAATGGAAACCATACTCACATGTGCATTTAATGTGCAAACACACATATGCAGGCACACACACACACACACACACGCGCGCAGCTTCCCACAAGAGCCACAGATCATTTCATGGAAACCTCAGCTCTAGCCATGAAAAAAACTGTTGATCAGGGGAGCCCAAGAGACTACCAAACAATGTAGGCCGTTGCTGTCATCTTTGGTTGCCTCCCAGAGGTTGAAAGTAAGACTCTGTTTCTGAAGATACCATCCACTTCAGACACAGGTCCCAGGGCATCAGAGCTGGGTCTGGCTTGAAAGCCTCCTCCCTGAGGAAGCCGCCAAATTAGGGAAGCAATCCACAGTCCGACCCAGCTGTGAAGGTTAATGATCACAACAGTGGGCAACCCTGAAAGACGCTCCTAAGGTGCAATAGTGACATTCATCTCTTGGTGGAAACCTATTCTAGTTACACTTACGGGCTGCTCAGCGGGAGGGACACCTTGTCCATCTGGTAGCCAGCTACCGTGGGGAGAATGTGTTGCCACCACTTTGTTAAATCAGCATAATTCCTAACCGTTTTCTAAATACTCTTACCCACATGTAAATGCAGCTCTCGATTCTTGCCAAAAAGCTTCTCTTCTCAGCAGTTGGAGACCATTACGTCAAACCACAACTGGGCACAATACAGGGAACAGCTTATCATGAGGTGTCTAGACCTGATGGAGCTACAACACTACAGCACCCAAGACTCAGGAAAGATTGCGGAAGAAGGGGAAGAAAGATTTTAAGAGCTAAAGGGTTGAGAAGTCTGCTGCTTGTTTCCTGTGAGTGCCAGGGACAGCACACTGCTAACACTGCAGCGATAGACTACTCATACAAGATCTGTGCAATGATAACACCACAGCAATGTTAGCATGGAAAATGTCACAAGGACCCACCCCAAGGCAAAGAACAATAAACACCTAAGGAATGCTGAGAGAGGGAGAACGTTTTCCCCAGGTATGAGCCCCCTGTGGTCAGCCCTGAAATTATAAACGTACGAGTTACACTAGAAGGAATCAGCAGGTTGTACTTGTACATTTATGGATTTATATATGTAATAAAAATAAAGAAAAAAAGGCCATCAATTTGAGAGGGACTAAGCAGGGCTGGTAAGGAAGAAGGGTGGGAGAAAAATCACGCAGCAGGGGTTGGAGGGAAGGAGGAAGTAATGTAATTATGTTTTAATTTAAAGAAAGATTAAACAAAATAAAATATTGGCAAGCACAATTTAATGATGTATAAAATTTTTTATCTATGATTAAATTAAATTTATTTTCAGTATACAAGGTCATTTGAATACTTGAAATCAATTATTGTAACTACTATTTTGCTAATATTTGCCTAGTGTTTTATGTTTAAAGTATTTATTACAGCTTACCTATGTTGTCAGAATGTACTATTGCATTATTCTAATAGTAATATCCTCACACGACCAAGTGTATGAAGTGAAAAACCATAGTTTCATAAGATGATTTAGCAGTATTGACAGTGAACACAGATGAAAGGGCTAACACCTTTTCATTGGATAAATACGGACTATAGAAAGAGAGCCAGAACATAGAATAGCCTTTGAATGGAATGGGCAGCATGAGTCACCACTGAACTGAGACAGAGATAGCCCAAAAGTATTCATTTATTGTATTGCTTTTATCTTTCCATTTTAAAAACAAAATTTATTTTATATGTATGGGTGTTTTAACTGCATGTATGTATACACCATATGTATTCCTGGAGTTACAGATGTTTGTGACTTTCTATGTTAGTACTGAGAATCAAACCCAGGTCCTCTGGAAGAGCAGTCAGGGCTTTTAACCCTTGAACCATCCATTCAGCTTAATCTTTTCTTCTTTTAAAGTATCATTGATCAATATGCATATTGCTCTTTCCTAAAGGCAGATGCCTGTAATGTGTTTCAATTTCATAAGATATAGAGGCACATAAAGAATTTGAAATAGAACCTTGACATTAATGCTTCTAATTTATCTCTTCATGGATAAACAGTCAAATTATCTATGATGGATTGACTCTGCTGCGATGTCAGGCTAAGAAGGCCTAAAGGTATCATTAAAATATTAAACAAAACAAGCCTTAGCGTCTAAAGGTCTATACCTCATTTAATTCATTCATGGCTCTATTAATGAGCATTCCAAATCAAATTTCAAAGATTTTTCTAAGGAAGAAATTACTTTAACTCCAGAAGACCCCATTTACTGAAAGGTGCAAGAAAATGTCCCAGGAGAAATCAACAAGCATGTAGGCAAGGAATATCTTCTATCCGTTATCGCTAACTGGAGCAGAACCTTCAGAGTGTAGATGTTATAAACCCCAAATAACATGCCAATCAGTCAGAGTTGGATAGAAGAACAGGAAGCCAAATAAGAAATACTTGAGAGGGCCCCTGGGACTTCCAGGGGCATGGGAACCCATCACGGTCAATCCACGGAGTAATTCTGTCAACCTACTCTCCTTCCACCCAGCCTCATTTAATTTACATCTCTTCCCTTTTACCTTTTCCTTCCTTGCACTTCTATTATACACACAAGTCCAATGTTTTCGGTCAATGATAATTGAAAACTATTTTTAAAGAGGGCCTGAAAATATAGCTCAGAGGTTAAGAGCACTGGCTGCGCTTCCAAAGGACCAGGATAACTGCATTTGTCACTGCAGTTCTTGGGGATCTGACACCCTCCTTTGGCCTCCTTTGGGTATTGTACACAAATGGTGATACCCAAACACATAAAATAGAAATCTAGAAAACATTTGAAAGAAATGGTCAGATCCTCGATGTGCTTGATTAAGGAGACAAGAAAGGACCCAGTGAGCTAGATAGAGGTCAAGAAAATTCTAGGTTGTTTGATTTTAGAAGGTTAAAGGTACAAGGTGAGGAGGACATGAAACACATGTGCAATGGAGGCATAGAGAGGACTTCTTGTGCCGGCAGGTAGCAGACTACCAGCACATCACCACTGCTTGCTATAGAAGGAATTACATAAACATTTTTTTTTAGTCATATAATGAGCAAATGTCTCCCAGTCTTGAAATAAGAAGATTTCCATTCTTCAGAATCATCTTAAACTGTCTCAGGGAAAGACACAGAGAGTTATTTTATTCAATTAGAGAATCTGCCTTATGAACCAACTGAAAGAACTGAGATGACAAAATTGGAATCCCAACTGACCATAATGCACTATGAACAGGGATTCTCTCTCCCCCTGCCCACATAACTGCTCTGAACACAAAGCTAGAGGAGCTCTTTGTGGGTCACTGTCCTTTTACAACAATAACAACCACAGCTTTAAAAACTCAGCTTGAGTACGCAAACTCGGGTCACTGATGAGCAACAACGCTCCAGATAATCAGATTCAGGACGGATCTTAACAGCTCAGAATGCTGGAAAACCAAGTGGGAAACCTAAAACCACAGGTAGGATGAAATGATACTTTTTCTTTTCTTTTTCTTTTTTTTTTCCTTTGATAGGATTTCTCTGTGTAGCTCTGGCTATTCTGGAACTTGCTTTGCTGGCCTTGAACTCACAGAGACCTACCAGCCTCTGCCTCCCAAGTGCTGGGATTAAAGGCATGAGCCATCATGCTGGTAGACGATACAATTTCTAAATGACACAAATATAGTACCAATATTAACTGTGGAGCCAAGGCAATGACACAAACAGAAAAAAATAGGCCATTATTTCTGCATCATAAAGACATACATTTAGAGAACCCACAAAATCCTGGATATCCAGGAAACAACACATAAAGAGAACTATGCCATGTAACCAAATAGGACCTCTGCTAGGAATACAACTTTGGTCTTACATCTGAAACACAGGATCATTTCAACTGACATAGGAAATTACTTGACATATTTCAGCGCCAATGTCCTTTCACGATAAAGGACATAAGGAAGTAGAAATACAAGGGTATGGACACACCCTGGAAAAGGCCCACAATGAAACCCCTTGGCTAGTATTACATTGCCTGCTGAATGAGTGGAATGCATTCCTTCTGAGGTCTAAAGCAAGATGAGGGTGTTCATGTTTTCCATTTTAAAGCAACACTGCACTTTGCCACAGAAACTTGTCAAACAAATAAATGCCATCCCATTAGAAAAGGGTGTTAATGTCTTCATTCTCAAACATGATTTTGTACATATAACTGCTAGAATTTAGAATAAGTTCTGTAAAATTGTAGGAAATTCAAGACCAATATGAAATATCAGCTGAATGTTTGTGCTGGACATTCTGAAAAATAAAATTAAGAAAATGTTCCATTTAAAATACCACCATCATTTTCCTTTACCAGTTGCTCTAAGGCTTGTATTGCCATGTTGAAGAGGAGTGGCCAACAGTGGCCATTCTCGTTAAAGTCCAGATCTTAAAGAGTGTTCAGTCTTGTCCCTTTCAGTATGATGTTGGCTGTGAGTGTGTTAGCTATAGCATTGACTCTATTACAATGACTTCCTTCTATATCAAGCACGTCCAGTGTTTTTTCATGATAGAATATTGCGTGAAGTGATTAGCTACATATCTGTAGATCTGTAGTTGAGATCCATCAACTCTACTTCTTGGTACACATCTAAAGGGAAAAAAGGTCTGAACATTAAAGAGATACCTGTGCAGCAATGTCCTCACAATTACAAAGATGCTCACTGCCAGGCAATGGTGGCACATGCTTTTAATCCTGTGAGTTCAAGGACAGCCTGGTCTACAGAGCAAGTTCCAGGACAGACACCAAAGCTACAAAGAAACTCTGTCTTGGAAAACAAACAAACAAACAAACAAAAAGATGCCCACTGATGGATGACAATGTGGAAACCTATGCAACTGAACATATATGTGTGCAACTGAATATTTTTCAGTCACACAAATGTTATCCTATTCTTTGTAGCAAAGCTGGTAGAAGGAATGATATCATGTTAAGTAGAATAAATCAGACACGAAAGGTAAGTATAACATGTTCTCACCTATTTGTAGTCTATGTCAAAAGAAAACTTGCATGTAGAATATGGATTATGGAAGCTAGCAAACATGGGGAAGGAAATGGAAGATGGGGGCTGTTTAATGGATAAAAAATAGAGTTAGCCAGAATTATTTGCTAAATAGTAGCAAATTCTGGTGTTCTAAAGCACAAGGTAGACTGACTCTACCTTAGAATAACATCATTTCAATGACAACCTGGGCTACATAGAAAATAATAATAATAAAACGCAGCTTGGTGGCAGATTAATTTCCTAACATAAGCAAGACCCTAGGTTTGATTTTTAGCAGAGGAGAAGAGTACACACTGGCGTGCTATTCAGTACTATATACTATTCAGCTATAAAGAAAAATGGAATTTTCAGGTTAAAAAGTTGGAACTAGAAATTATACTAAGGGAGGTAACCAGGACACAGAAGAATTAAGACTGCATGTTCTCTGTCATCTGTGGGATCTAGCTCTGAATTTTCAGATGTGCAGATAGTACCTGGAGCAACCAGAAAAAAAAGGGAAAATTATAAAGGAACTATGGGAGTGGAAACACTAGAGAGGTGACTAGTAGGACACAGGTGACTTGAAGAGCGGAATGGGAAAGATGCAGCTGGGGGCTTTAACTGGGAGGAGGTTAAGACAAAAGAAGAGAGAAAAAGGAGAGAAAAAAACACTATGGATGTTGGAAAAACCCATAAGGAATATTTCTGGTTTTTTAAAGTTTACTTAAAATTATACATAATATATGAGTAAATGTAAATGTATTTACTCGCCCATATATTATGCATTTATACAAAAATGTATTTACATAGGAGTTATGCTACATAGGCTGACAATATTCCCTCCCAAACCACAGTTTAACTAACAAAATCTCCAGCACCAGGCATGGAAACCATCTTTAAACCTGTTGGTCAGGGTTCCAAGAGATTCCAAAAAACAACAAAGGCTACTGCTGTTGCCTTTGGTGGCCTCCCAGAGGTTGAAGGTAAGGCCCTATTGCTGCAGATGTCACTCCTTCAGACATATGACCAGTAGGATCCTAGCAGATTTGACCATGTCATAGTACCAGAGAATACAATACAAGTAGTCAAGGGAAGGAAGTGACCAATAATAGGCCTATCTCTGAACCACAACAATGATCAGCATGGCATGATGTCCCTAAGTGTGCAATAGTGGTACTCATAGCAACCAACAGCTATCTAATTGACCTTAAGGCCTACTCAACAGGATGGAAATCACATCTGGTACTGGAAACTTACCTAACATTTTCTGGCTACTGAGGTCATGGATCTTAGAGCACAATTCCTACCTGCATTTTAAACATCTATCCTTGGGGGCTGGAGAAATGGCTCAGCGGTTAAGAGCACTGACTGCTCTTCC